>VSMD01105173.1:100053-185654 GCA_008750895.1 Mirza zaza
GGGCGGGGCTCGGGCCGGGCGGGGGCGGGGCTCGGGCCGGGCGGGGCGGGGCTCGGGCCGGGCGGGGCGGGGCTCGGGCCGGGGGGGGGGGGGGTGGGGGGGGGGGGGGGGGGGCCGCGGTGCACCTGCCGGAGCGCAGCGCGGGGCCGCCGCGGGGCCGGCTCCTTCGCGGGCTTTGGCTGCGGCCGCAGCGCGAGGGCCTCAGCCCGCGGCGAGAGCTGGCGAGCGACGGGCACCGCGCCTCGCAGAGCGGGCGGGGTCTCGCGGGTTCATTCTCAGCATTCTCCCCGCGGCCGCGCGGGGCCCGCGCTGGGCGCCCGGGCGCGAGAGGCGGGCCTTGCCGGGCTGGGGAGGCCGTTAGCTAGCCCGCTGCGCGGGTGAAACGCTGGCTCGAGGGTTCGGCCCCTCGGCTAAGGTCGCACCCGGGAGCCGGCGCCGGGATGTGCTTCCCAGGGGCGGGCGCAGGGGGGCAGAGGCAGTGCTGCCAGGGGACAGGAGAGGCGGAGAGCGCTGGGAGCAGAGAAATCTGGGAGGGCTTCAAGGAGGAGGAGGCATCTAGGCCGGGGCTTGAAGGACAAGTGAGAATCCTTCAGGTATAAATGGAGAAGAGGGGCCCTGGTTCATCCGTGAACCCCTGGCGAATGCTCGCCAGCGGTGCTGTCCCACCCTCAGACAGGAGAGGAACAGGAGGGAGTGCCAGGGAAAAGGGAAATTAAATGCAAAGCCAAAATAATAAATGCCTGCGTTCATGAGTTGTATATAAATAAAACCGTACATACATTCTATAACCTGCTTTTTAGCGATTACTTAATTTTTATGAAATATTATGCATGCAAGAGAGGATGTGAAACTCAAATGTATGTTTTAACAAATAACAAATGCCCATGGTCCCGATATTCAGCTTTAAGAACAAAATATTAGCAGAAATTTAGAACTCCCTTCAAACTCAGATATCCCCTTACGAGATTCACCATGACATTGCGTGTGCTCTCAGCTGTTCACTCTCAAGGGTGTGTGGAGTTCTATTGTGTAAATAGCCCAGAATATACATCCCTTCTCCCGCTGAGGGCACCGGAATTGTCTCCAATCATTTGCCATCATAAACAGTGGTGCAGTGAGCATGTCTCCTTAAGGTATATTTGTTAGGGTTTCTTGTCTCCTCAAGGTATATTTGTTAGGGTTTCTCTAGAGTAAATACCTAGAAGTGGAATTACAGATTCAAGTGTAAGCATACCTATTACTTTACTAGATGTTGCCAAATTGCTCTTCAGCGTAGCCATAAGAGTTCTTCCCGGTTTGCATCAGAGGTTGGCAAATGTTTTTTGTAAAGAGTCAGTAAATATTTTCTGAAGGCCAGGTGCAGTGGCTCACACCTGTAATCGCAGCACTTTGGTGGGCTGAGGCAGGAGGATCACTTAAAGCCAGGAGTTGGAGGATACAGTGAGCTATGATTGGGCTACTGCACTCAAGCCTGGGCAACAGAGCAAGACCCTGTCTCTAAAAAAATAAAATGGTAAACTAAATAAATAAAAAGTAAATAGCTTCTGCTTTGCAGGCCACACATCTCTGTCACACTATTCAATTTTGCCATCACAGATGGGAAGCAGCCATACGCAATACATGAACAAATGTATGTGTCTGTGTTCCAATAAAACTTTATTTACAAAAGCAGCAGCTGGCCCAATTTGGCCTCCGGGCTGTGGCTTTCGCCTCTGCTCTAGTTGTTCCCAACATTTGGCCAATCTGGTGAATAAAATGGAATCTCATTGTGGCTTTAATTTGTTCTCCCTAATTACAAATGAGGTTAATTATTCATATTTTTATTGTCTGTTCATATTTCTTATGTGAAATGCTTGTTCATTTTTGCCCATTTTTAAATTCAGCTGTTCTCATGAATTTCGAGGCGTTTTATGGGCTTCATAACTAGCCCTGTGTCCCTCAGGTTGGGTCTGTCTGGTGTCTCCTCATTGCGTTACTTTCCATTGCTGTTGTGACAAATCACTGCAAACCACACAGCTTAAACAACACAAACTTACCATCCCTCGGTCCGGAGGTGGGAAGTCCCTGTGCATCTCACTTGACTGAAGTCAAGGCGCTGGCAGGAGGCTCCAGGCGGAATCTGTTTCCTGTTCCTTCGCTTGTCGGCAGAATTCAGTTCCTCAGGGTTGCAACACCAGATCTGTGAACTGAGGGTGTGTCCGGCTCCCAAAGGCCACCTCCTCCCTGCCTGCACCTTCAGAGCCAGCCACGCTGGAGACGGCCGAGTCCCTCTCGTGTCACATCCTCGACTCGGCTGGGGGAAGCTTTCCGGTTTTACAAACTCACGGATTAGATCGGGCCGCCCGGATAATCCCGGGTAATCTCCCATCTCAAGGTTTGTAGCCTTAATCGTATCTGCAAAGTCCCTTTTGCTACGTAAGGTCACAGGTTCCGGGGACTGAGGGGTGTGTGCTTTTAAGGGCCATGATTCTGCCAACCACCCTCATGACAAGGTTGGTGTTGTGTGTCCTGGTCATAGAGGGTTGCCTTTGTTTCACTGAGTCCTATCAGTTGTGTGTGTGTGTGTGTGTGTGTGTGTGTGTGTGTGTGTATGGGGTGTGTCCGAGTGTGCCTGTGCATGGTGTGCATTTGGAGTGTGTGGTGAGTGAGGGGTGTATGCAGTGTGTGCGCGCGCACTACACACTCCGGGTTCCTTCCCGTGTCTAGCTGCACGCACTGACACACGTGTGCTCACGCCGACACCTCCAGCTGCCTCACGGGCCAATCCCCCAGTAGACTCCTGGGAGTGACGGCAGCTGGCCCCCACCTGGGGCCTCCCCTTTCCCTGGCCTCAGAGTCTGGAGCCCTCACCCAGGTCCTGATGGGTGTTGGGGAAAGGGGGTGCAGTGTTCAGCTGCAGACGTGGGGTCCCCAGGCCTTCCCCAGGGCAGGGCCCGAGAGCCGGGGTGGTGAGGACCCCACCCCCTCCCCAGGCAGTGACATCAGGCGGGGCGGAGCCGGATGGACACTGCCATCTTTGCTGAGTCCCCAGCGCAGACAGAAGCTGTGGATTGTAACCGCAGCCACCAGAAGGAAACTTGCCCCGAGTCCCTGACGTCCGCCTGTCATTAGTGGGGGCTGAGAATCTGAGAGATGGAAGGCCTGCTTTCAGAGACATTTTCCCCTTCTCTAAAAATTCCAGACGGGAGTGAGAGCTGCCGGGACACATACGTGTGGAGTCGCCGGTCCAGACAGAGCGGCACGCACGGTGGGCGTGAGCGAGCACCGCCCCAGGGCACCAGGGGCTCCCGTGGCAGGTCCCTGGGAAATTCGCCTGTGTTTCTCTCCTGTGCAGAGCTGGAGGCAGGTGCCCCTTGGGCCTGGAGTGGGGACGGGCCTGGGCGGCCCCCGCTTCCTCCCCAGCCCCGTCGGGCAGCGGCCCATTCCGCAGCCGCCCACCCGCGCCCCAGAAACTGGGGACCTCCTCAGGACGGGTCCCTCCCGGGCAGCCGCCAGGAGGCCACAGGTGCCCTGGTCTCCCTAGAAGGTGCCTGGGGCTTGTCTAGACACCAGGAGGCCAGACTCCAGGGAGACCTGTGACTCACGGGGTGGGGAGGCTGGAATGTCCGATGGTCCCACCTTGTGGGGGAGGAGTCCTAGGCCGATGCCTTTGCTTTCCTGTCGGTGGAAGTCTCTGACCTGCCCTCCCCAATGTCAGCACCAGGGTGGCCCTGGCGGGGTGACTGGCTGACTTCCCCCGTGCTAGGCTGGCGTGCTAGGCTGGCGTTGGGAAGAGGATGAGGACATGCAGCTGGGAGGCCTGGGGCACAGTTGGGCTGTCTCCAGGTTCCCCATCCAGCAGCTGCAGTCCCCCCTCCCTGTGCCCCGTGGCTGCCTGCAGCCCAGCAGGACAGCGGCCTGGGGAGGTACGAGGTGCACAGGAATGTGGCATGCCTGGGCCAGCCAGGTTTCCCAGCTGTGCAGGGGCCCAGGCCAATGGGGCCTGGGTAATTAAGGCTGGTGACAGCCCAAGGGTGGGGGCAGGAGCACAGGTGGGACCCCGGCCCCTCCTCTCCCCAGGCAGACAGCTGGAGCTTGTTCCCGGGGAGGGTGGCCTCGTGGAGGCAGGGTCCTGGGAGGAAGAAAAGGCTGCAGGGGCAGGGGCAGGAGGTGCCAGTGGGTAGAAGCCAGTTCTGGGGCCACGTGGGGCTTGACGAGGTCACCACGTGCAGGCCTGGCCAGGCCTTCCTGGTTCACACGCACGGTCTTGTCTAACCCTCAGGCCCTGTCACCGGGTCAGGAAGAGTATCTGTGAATACACCAGGTGCTGTAGGGTCTGTGTGCCGCCCCGAACGAGCCCAGGCCCAGTGAGGCTCCAGGCCCGGCTTCCCGTCTGTCCTGCAGCCCGGCCGAGGCCCATAGCCTCTCCTGCCTTCTTTCTGGGGGCCTGGACACACATCTGCCCCCGAGCCTGAAGAACTACGCTGGCCACCGCGCCCCACGGCGTGGCAGTAGGTGAGGTATGCCCACAAAGGGCTGGTTCACAGCAGGTGCTTAAACAGTGGGCACCCCTCCCCCAGCACCCGCCGACCTTCCCGTTAGAAGTAGCCTCAGCCTCTTCATGGTGATTGGATGACACGCGTGAAAGATTGGCTCCGCTGGCTGGGGCCCCCGGAGGTCGCAGGCCCGCTGTCCCCTGGGAATGGAGGGGCAGGCCAGGCAGGTGTCACGAAGGTGAACCTGGGCCCTCAGGGAGGCAGCAGGCGTGTGCGGGACTGCACCCGAGACCGCCGCCGGCCAGCGTTAGCATCGTCACAGGGGGTGCCCAGACGAACAGACGCCGCACAGAGCGGGACGCAACACGGGGATGAAGTTTTCGGATAAAACAGGACATTTAGTGAAATTCCAGGACAGGGGCAGCTGAGCCCCAAACCCAGGGCCCCTCAGCGACTGGGGTGAGGCCAAGGGGCAGCAAAGCTGGACCTCCGGGCCTGGCCGGTATAGAGGGAAGCAGGTTGCCACCAGCCCCCAGAGAGAGGGGGTCCCACACTGGCTGCATCTGCCCTGGGGGTAGGTATGATGCCCCCCTCGGCAATCAGCCCGGGGTGGGCCTGGGACGGGCTGAGATCCCGGGGACCAACGGCTGGGGACAGCTGGGGCAGATGGGCTCCTTCCTCAAGGCCGGCCCAGGCTGGCCCTGGCTCGAGGCTCGGCCATCCTGCCCACCCAGAGTCCCTAGGCCTGCCCGCCTTGGACGCTGCCAGCTGGGACTGTGGCCGGGACAAAGAGGGCCTTCTCCTCTGTGCTGGGCGGGACGTAGGGTGGCTGTCGGCCAGGGGCTGGCAAGTAGACGTTTCCAAAGCCCCCGGCGGCCCTCCAGGCCCTGGCCACGCCCCAGCCCAGCTCCAGCCCTCGACCGGGTCCCCGCTTTCCCAGGCCCTCCCAGAGCCGGTTCTGCACCCGGCGACATCTCGGGGCGCACAGCAGCCGGGAGCAGCGGCAGAGGCCTGGGGTCCAGCCGGGGGTCTGGAAAGGGCCCTCTTGTGCTGTGGGCTTCCCGCAGGCTGCATCACCCCGATTCCTCAGCTAGCAGGGGACTGAGCTGGGCAGTGTTCAGGGCCGTGCGTGGGAGGGTCACCCCAGACCCACAGGGAAGAACGAGCCCACTCTGCCACCTGCCCTGGCCTGTGGAGCCCGGTGCAACATAAGACTCCGTGGCCCCTCGTTCAAAAGCAGGAAAAGTCGCAGGAAAAGAGGCTCCTCCCTGTCCTGCAGGGTCTGACTTGGCGAGGTGCTTTTTATTTGCTGCTTAATGTCACTCCAAACTAAAGAGAGTGTTCAACGTTTACACCACGACCAGGCATTTCACTGGTCATCTCCACGTTGCGTGGGACCCGTTTGAAAGTCACGCAGAGGCGGCATACCTGCGGCCACACCTCGGCTGGTGTGTGCACGTGGATTCTGTCACCACCGCAGCACTGCACACTGCACAAAACTGACTCGGCTGTTTTATTTAACTTCTCACACGTAGGTGTCCGCTCACTCTGCCTGCTGCCCAGTGGCGGGGAGGGAAGAAGGAGCTGGGCTACCCTGGTGGCAGTGGTGGCTGCCGCAGGGGAGCATGGTCAGAAAGGCCCTGAGCCTTACTATTTCTCAGAACGCCACCGCCCCTTTCTGTGGTCGGAGTGATTTCTGGTTCTAACAGAACGTGGGCCCCACCCCTCACTGACCTCCACACGTGGCAGAGCCACTGGACTCTGGGCGCCAGCATCCCCAGGCCTCGCTCACAAACACAAGTTCAGGGATAAGACCGTAAAAAATTTCAGGCCGGGCACGGTGGCTCACACCGGTAATCCCAGCACTTTAGGAGGCTGAGGCAGGAGGATCCTTTGAGGCCAGGAGCTTGAGATCAGCCTGGGCAACACAGTGAGGCCCCGTCTTTACAAAAAAATACAAAAATTAGCCAAGCATGGTGGCTCACACCTGTAGTCCCAGCTACGCGGGAGGCTGAGGCAGAAGGATCGCTGGAGCCCAGGAGTTGGAGGCTACAGTGGGGTATGATGGCGTCACTGCACTCTGGGCGACAGAACAAGACCCTGTCTCAAAAAAAAAAACAAAAACAAAAACAATTTCAGGCCAGCGTTAACCACAAGCTCTTCTGAGTCCAGGGCCCTGGGCAAGTGCACTGGCTGTCCCCCATGACACCGGCTGTTTCTTGGTAAAGACTTTTGCCAAAAATGTCAGCCGTGGCTCAGGCCTAGGAGAGCGTCTGGGGGCTGGGGGGAGGCAGCAGTCACACCTGGAACAGTCATCCCAGTGCCCAGGAGTTTGCAGCTCCTACCTGCGGGGCAGCCCTGCTGGCTGGGGCCAAGCCCCTCCCTGGGCTGCAGGGACTTAGCACTCGCTGTTCGCCTGGTGGAGCATCGAGTGACCGGCATGTTCTGGGCGCTGAAGGCCAGGTGGCAGCTTTTCGGGGCTCACCCAGGCATCCTTGGAGATGACCCTGTTTGGCGTCGGTAGTGACACCTGAGCTGGCACCCGTGTGTGTGTGTGTGTGTGTGTGTGTGTGTGTGACAAAACCGTGCAGAGCTGGCGGGGTGCACAGGGAGACCCCAGGGCCCCAGAGATCTGCTTGTGGCGGGAGGGTGAGGCTTGGCACCAGTATGTGACACTGAGCTGGTGTCACCAGGACGTCTGCTGAAAGTTTTCTCACCGCACTCCACGCCGCTTTGTAAAAGGCCGGCACCGGACGATTCCCGCAAAGGATGGGCATCGTCTCGGGGGCGGCTGGGGCAGAATTTCAGGGGGGACACCGCCCTGCCTGCGTCGTGGTGTGAGGACCAGGGAAGGACCTGGGTTCCAGGGACAAAGTCGGCCTGGTGACACAACCAGGGGGACGTGGGGATCTTGCCGTCCCTCCTCCCAGCGTTGGGCTCTCTGCAGGTGAGAGGCAGCCTGAGGCCGGCACAGCCCCTCCGCCCGGGCAAGCGGCCGGCCTGGGGACCCCTCGGCCCCCGCACAGGCCAGCATGGGGGGACGGAACCCAAGGCTGGGAAGCCCCCCGGGAGAAGCTGGCCTGGCCGGCGAGCGGAGGCTTTGAACAAAGACCAGGTGAGGGGATAAATCAGCCGCCCGATCACATTTCCTGCCCGGAAAGCTCCTGTAAAACGCGGGAGAAAATTGACCTGTCAGGGGGATAGATGGGCCCGATAGTGGCCGCCCTCAGGGCCAGCGTCCCTCTGTCGGCCCGGGGCCCACCTGCACAGCGCTCCGCTCTGCCTGGCCAGGGGCCGGGCTCCGCCGGGGTGTGCGGGAGGTGGCTGCAGCCGGGCGGCCTGGGGGGCTCGCCGGCCCCACCCCGCTCACCCCGCGGGACCAGGCGGCTGCCTGCGCCCGTCAGGCTATAAAACGGATGGAGACCAGAGACGGTGTCAGCAGACAGCTAGAGCACCTTTTAAAAAATGTAATCTCTTTTTATTTCCCTCCTCTGCCCTCCCTCCCTTCTGCCTCCAGCCTGTAACCTCCCTGTCACCCCTCCCCTCTCCCTGCGCAGCGCCCGGCCTGCCAGCGGTGACCTTGCTGTGCGGACCTTGGCGTGGGTGGCTGGAGCCTTCAAGGACGCCCTCCTCACCTTGAGGAGCCCGTGCGGGGCAGCGAGGAGCGAGGGAGGCAGCACTCCCTCCAAGGTGACCTCGCCACCTGCAGCTCCGGTGGCTCTGGGGGTGGCCTGGAGCCCCTGATGGGCCCCTGCAGCTGCCCACTCATGGGGGGGGTGGCAGGGGCCCCCTCTGGCCTCCCAATCACACGTTGCTGACCGCAGCCCCCAGCGTGGATCTCTTGGCCCATCCCATGGCGGAGGCACGGGGGCTGCCTGGGGTGCTGCTCGTGGAGCCAAGTGGGCTGGGGCCAAAGCGTCTTCAGACAGGGGCCAGAGGTCACTAGCCAGGGGCGCCAGGAGGCCACACCCTGGGAGCCCCGCTTGAGCCTGCTGAGCCGGGGACGCCGAGGCTCCCCCAAGCCATGCTCCACCCAGCCGGCCCCGTCACCGCTGGCCATGTCCGCAGGACCCCCAAGATCTGAAGGTCATCAGCTCTGCCCTTTGTTTGGGGACCGGCTGCTGTTCCCCCATGGGACAGGCCTAGAATGAAAGGGGACCGCACCCCGAGAGTCTGCAGTCTCCCCAGGCATCAGGGTGGGGAGGAGATGCCGGCAAAGTCGCCCCCCTCCAGGAACCAGGCGCCAGAGCTTTGGGGACCAGCAAACGGGAGGGGTAGAGCCTCAGGGCTCCAGGACGTGACTGTGGGGTGGGGCGAGGCAGCCCCCGGGGACTGTGGGTGCAGGAGGCTGGGGCGGGCAATCGGGGCACCTCCGGGCAGCTGTGCGGGCAGCATGGGGAGGAGGCGGAGGAAGGTGGGTGTGAGAGACAGACACACAAGGAAGGGACAGAGCAGAGAGGGAGGCCGAGCAGGGCCGGCCCCTGGGTCCCAGGAGGGACACCGTGCCCACGTGCCGGCCACCTCCCCAGCTGGAGACGTCGGCTGCCCCTGGCCTAGGCAGGTCCCCCAGCCCTGCAGGAAGGCACAGATACTTCCTAGCCTCTGACAGCCCCAAGGAAGCCGATGCCCTTCCTACGCCCTGCCTGGCAGGCCCAGCCACAGGCCATGGCCGTGGGGGCAGGGTCCCCCAGGACGGCTGCATGCGGGACAATGCCAGAGGCTGCCCAGCCCCACCTTGCTCCTGGGCTGCTCAAAGCCACACGTGCCCCTCCCCCAGGGCGTGGGCTAGATGGGGCTCCAGCAGCCAAGTGGGGGGAGACACAGCTCCGCCTCCTTCCTGCCCCCCCCAGGCTGAGATCCCACAGCGGCCTCCTAACTCACCCAGCCTCCCATTGCTGCCTCCAGGGAGGCACTGCCATCGGCTCATGCCAGGCGGGGGTCTGCCTGGCTGACACAATGGCTCTGCCAGAGGCTGCTTGCCAGCGGGGGCAGCCAGTGGCCCGAGTGGGCAGGCTCGAGGGGGGAGCCGACACCGAGCTCCAGCCCGGGGTAGGAGGGGCCCTGGGGTGCAGGGCAGCCAGAGAGCGCCATCGCTACGGCTTGGGGTGCTGCGAGGGGTCCCTGGGGGCTGGGGAGGAAGAGGGACCTGCCCGGTGGTGCCAAAGCGTGTGTGTTGGGGAGCACACATGGGGTGGGGGTGCTCCCCCCGTCCCAGTAAGGCTGACAAGGCCCTCCAGCCCCGGGGCCAGGCCTTGCAGGACCTTCCCCAGCGCAGGCAGCTCCCCTCGCCACGCCCCGCCCGGGGTCACCCCCTCTCCTGGGACCCCCCCCAGCCGTCCTACTCTGGAGGCCCAGACTCTGCAGGTGTCGCCAAGCCCACAGCCGCACCCTACGTGGCTGAGGGTCGCACCGGAAGCAGCCTCGGTGTCTCCTCGGGAGGCTCCAGGGGGCCTGGTGGGCAGTGGGAGTCGGGGTGTCCCTGTCTCTTACACACGCATGTGCACACGTACACACACGTCTGCAGCCTCTTCCCACCCGCCTGTCTGTCCCCTGCCCCCGGCTCTCAAATGGGGGCAATGGGGCCACCCCGGAGGCCCAGGCACAGACTCGGGCAGGGCGGGGCAGGGCCCGGCTGTCCTGGACAAGCAGCTCCCAGCCACCAAGCCTTAGGCCGGGCCTGTTCACAGGGACGAGCGACTCTGGGATTCAGGGCCTTCCTCACCGTCCCAGCAAACGCCCCGAGGTCGAACAAGCAGACCAGGCCCCCTTTAGTCTCCAGTTTTTTTGGTGTCTTTTTTAAAATACAACTTTATTTCTCCATTTCTCAAAAATAATTAACTTTTCTAACTCTAATGAAACAAAGAACAAACTCATAAAGCCAGCAAGGTGAGCCGCTCACGTGTGGGTTGGGACCATTCTGGGGGGGGGGAGGAGAAGGGGGGACCGTAGTGTAGGTGGATTCGGGGGTGCAGGGACAACCCGGCCCAGAGCGGCTAGCAGCCCCCACAGTGGGGCTGGTCCAACTCCTCGTCCTCACTGAGTCCTCGTCCTCACCTTCTTGCAGGCCATATGGCGGGAACCTGCCCCCATGGAACGGCCCGGGTCCCCCTCACCCCTCCTGCCCACACCGGGCCCCCGTCCCCAGCAGGCCCTCGTCCCCAGTGGGCCGGCCGGGGCTGCCGGCAGCTCTCTCCCCAAACACACCTCTCTCTCCCACAAAATAATTTAATGCAACTTAATGGCTTGAAGTTGATGTAAAAATTACAGGCGTGTGCGGGTGGGGAGGGGTGGGGGCCTCGTAAGAAATCCTTTTGAAAATATAATTGAGTTAATGGAGCCATAACTACGTCTCATTTTGGGGGTAATTGGCCTGCTTTTTGTCACTCCGTCCATTTACATACTCCTGTTTTCTTTTTGCTATTGATTTTTTCTTTATAAAGTGGGCCACTTTACGGCAATTTTTAAAGCCCCAGTGATGAATAAAACCTCATCTTCCCACTCATTAAGACACAGGAATTAGCCGGGCTCAGGGCCCAGCTCGTCAATTTGTTTAACAATCCCAGGCTGTCGGCTTTGGGTTGAGACCAGGGGCTGCTGTAGGAAGAAAGGCAGAGCGGGCTTCCGGAAGGTGGAAGGCGGCCTGGGGAAGGGTCCCTTCTGGGCCGCCACCTGACCAGGGCGGGGTCTCCGGACCCTGACCTTGGGACGCCCCTCCCCTCCCCTGCCTCCCGTGGCTGTCCCCGAGGCCCCACCCACCTGCCTGTGATGCAGATCAAGCTCCCACCTCCTGTAGAAAATATGCTTTTAATTGTAAAATCTACACACACACAGCGGAAATGAGTCCAGGGCACAGTGGGAGGTAAAGCAAAGCGCACCTTCTCCCACACGCCCATCTCCAGCGATGACCCCAGACCGGGCGTTCTCTGTGCAAATGGGGGGATTATGCAGAGATTCCCCCAAAACCGAATCCTACCGTACCTGCCACTCACAGCTGGGTTTTTGGTTTCGTTTAATTTTTTTTTTTTTTTTTTGAGACAGAGTCTTGCTTTGTTGCCCAGGCTAGAGTGAGTGCCGTGGCGTCAGCCTAGCTCACAGCAACCTCAGACTCCTGGGCTTGAGCGATCCTCCTGCCTCAGCCTCCCGAGTAGCTGGGACTACAGGCATGCGCCACCATGCCCGGCTAATTTTTTCTATATATATTAGTTGGCCAATTAATTTCTTTCTATTTATAGTAGAGACAGGGTCTCGCTCTTGCTCAGGCTGGTTTTGAACTCCTGACCTCGAGCAATCCTCCCGCCTCGGCCTCCCAGAGTGCTAGGATGACAGGCGTGAGCCACTGCGCCCGGCCCTGTTTTGTTTAATTTTATTCTGTGTCACTGGGGCATCTTCCACAGAAGCGTTTGGGGGGGTGCCCACTTTTCATGACTTGGGCTATTCCTCCGTCCATCTACACCTCAGTATTAGAGCAAGTAGCCGTCCGGGTGCTCGAGGGCACTGAGGGGTTTTCCAGAACCCAAGGTTTCCGGGGCTAAAACGGGGACAGTCCCAGGCAAACTACCATCGATGGCTGTTCAGCATCTTACTGTTTAGGTTCCTTCTGATTTTCCAACATAACAAATATCGCTGCAAAGGACATCTCTGTGCAGGTGTCTTCGTGCCCTTGTGAGTATACCTGGAAGATAAAATTCCCAGAAGACCACCAGGTTGCTCGCTCCAAATTTCTGCTGAGAAGAGTGCACCCACACACACATCCCTCCCGCCCAAGCATGAGGCCGCTGCCCTGCATCTTTGGCAAGACTGGATATGAACAATCATTTTGACTTTTGCCATCTGACAGGTGTCAAATGGAATCTTGTTGGATTTTTCCTTTAATCTGTTGTATCAAAACATAATTTTCATACAAGAAAATGCACCCATTTTAAGTGTATAGTCGGAAAAGAGGTGACAAGCGTACACAGTTGTGTGAACACCACCACAGTCAAGACATAGAACATTCCCAGCACCCCAGAAGGGTCCTTTGGGCCCCTTTTCAATGACACGCCTCCACCCAATCCCAGCGCCAGGCACCCCCAGCTCTGCCGTCTGTCACCGGAGGTCGGTTTTGCCTTTCCTGGAACTTCACACGAACGGAAGGACGAGGGTGTCCCGGCTTCAGCGGTTCAGCACAGGGATCTGAGATTCATCCGTGTCATTTCCCGTGTCAGTAGCGGGATGCTCCCTAAGGCGCAGCGGGATTCCACGGACTGGACGTGCCGCGTTGGTGCCGCCGGCCCGTTGCTGGACTTTGGGGTCGTTCCAGTTCGGGGCTGTTGGCCATGCACAGGGCTGTCGCGGCATTTGAACACGAGGCCCTGCGTGAGCGCATGTTCTCTCATCCCCGGAAACACCTAGCAGGGGAACGGCTGCGTCACAGGGTTGGTGTGTTTCATCTTTTCTCGTGTTGCCAAACCGTCTTCCGCCCTGTCCCTCCTGGCCGTGCCCGGGCACCAGGTCCCCCGCAGCCCCGCCAGGCCCGACAGCACTGCCCTGTTCTTGGTGGTCACGCCGGAAGGGGTGTAGCAGTCTCTCATTGTGGTTCTATTAATAATTTGCATTTCCCTGCTCAGGGTGTTGTCCTCTGACATTTGTTAACAATGCTGTCTTGGCTGGGTGCCGTGGCTCTTGCCTGTAATCCTAGCACTCTGGGAGGCCAAGGCGGGAGGATCACTCAAGGTCAGGAGTTAAAAACCAGCCTGAGCAAGAGAGAGACCCCCGTCTCTACTATAAATAGAAAGAAATTAACTGGCCAACTAAAAATACATAGAAAAAATTAGCCAGGCATGGTGGCGCATGCCTGTAGTCCCAGCTATTCGGGAGGCTGAGGCAGGAGGATCGCTCAAGGTCAGGAATTCGAGACCAGCCTGAGCAAGAGCAAGACCCCGTCTCTACTAAAAATAGAAAGAACTTAGCTGGACAACTAAAAATATATAGAAAAAATTAGCCAGACCTGGTGGCACATGCCTGTACTCCTAGCTACTCGGGAGGCTAAGGCAGGAGGATCACTTGAGCCCAGGAGTTTGAGGTTGCTGTGAGCTAGGCTGACGCCACGGCACTCTAGCCCAGGCAACAGAGTGAGACTCTGTCTCAAAAAAAAAAAAAAAAAAAAAGAATGGTGTCTTTACGAGTGGAATGTTCAAACATTCAGTGCAATAAATTTCTCCTTCTCTTTCTCGTTTTTGGGTGTCACCAGTCGCCTTTTACACCACAGGCACCGTTGGCTCAAGCCCCCTACTTATTTTTCAGAATTTCCAAGGCGAGGGAGCACACACCCAGGCTCACGCCCCTGTCCCCTCGCCTGCCCCTCTCTGGCCACGCAGCCTCTTCAGGGGCTTTGGGCAAACCGTGTAGAGACGCTGCCCCCTGTCCACTCAGGACCCCAACGGCATGCCAGGGCCCCAGCCCTCCGGGCGCCCGGGCAGGAGACAGCACTCACCCTGAGAGGCCTGGAAGTTATAAACCATAAGCCGTGGCTGGCAGGGCGTGAGCCACACACAGGCGGGTGGGGAGGGAACCAGATGTAGGGAGAGGCCAAGGTGCCCAGCGGGTGACCTGTCACCCTCCCCAGTGGGCCCAAGCTGCCTGTTCCACAGGGCTCGGAGGCCCAGTCTGTGCTTCCTGGACACACGGCTGTGTGTCCCAGCAGCCCTGTGCCCAAGGTGGCCACGGGACTAAGCTATGGATGACAGATTGCAAGGTAACATGGCAGAAAAGGGACAACAGGGCCACCTCGGGAGGCTGCGTGAGCCACCCTGCCCACCTGGACCCCAGTGGGCACCCCCAGGCCCCTCGGAAGTGCTTTGGCATTTGATGCTTCCGAAAGGCGTTAAAGTTGCCGATACAGGACCAGCTCGGACCCTCCCAGGGCCCCAGTCACCTTCCCAGACCCCTGCTGGGACCCCTCCCCATGGCCTGGCTCCCGCGGTGCCCACCCTCCCCAGGAGACCCCAACCTGCCTCCCACTGCCCCCACGTTCTTCTCACACCTGGACCCCCATAGTGCTCACCCTAGAGGGTCTCACACTGACAGCCCGCAGGTGCAGTCCTCCCTGGAGCACTGAACCCCAATCCACATGCACTGGGGGGGCAGACGGAGTTCTCTGAAGTCTCAGACCACAGAGACGCGCTCAGCCCAGGCCTCAGGTGTGGCCAATGTGCAGGGCGGGGGGACCAGTACGCCTGTGCTGGGGGCTCTTACCATGGACATACCCTCCGTGGGTGTCGCCCCTCCCCCGCCCAGACACCTGCACCTCCCCTAACTGGAGAGCTCCAGATGCCACCCTCCTACCAAAGAGGAGGCCTTTAGGATGAAGCAGAACGAGCAGAGCGGGAAGGACTTAGGTTAGACTGCAGGAAGCACAAGGTGTTAGCAACACAGGTGCCTTCTTTATCAGCCCAGGGCAGGTCTGTTTGGTCAGCACGGCCCTCCATGCACCCTGGGGGACACCCACGGGTCTGGGGTATGGTCTGGTCTCCCCCAACCCCACAGGCCAGTGCTTCGGAGACCCTCGGGGCTCCCTTGACAGCATCGCACCCTCAGCGCCAGACCTCAGGCCTCGACTTAAGAGCTTTGTGGATGTTTGCTCTTTTTTTTTGGAGACAGGGTCTGTCACCTGAGCTCAGTGCAGTCGGGTCATCACAGCTCACTGCATCGTCCAACCCCTGGGGCTCAAGAGATCCCACCTCCCACAGGGAAACCTAGGCCTGAGATAGGGAGGCCAAGCCTGGCCCCCTCGCCCTGGACCCTTGAGCCTGGCACTTAGTTCTGGGGACCCCCCGGCAGAACCAGAGGGACTCGGGCCACGTGGTGTACTTCGTCATTATGGTTCCTGCATCCTGGGTGGAACTAGCTCTGGGACGCGGCCCCTGCCTGTCCCCGAGGGGCTCCCGACAGACAAGGCGGCGAGTTGGACCGGGCCAGGGCCCCCGGCCGTGGGCTGAGACTTGAGACGCAGGACAGGTGGGCACAGTGGGCCCTCCACCGGGCAGGAAGCAGAGTGGAGGGAGTTGAGGAACACGCTCCAGCCTCTGGCCCCCATGTTGGAATCCCAGGGTAGGGGCTGACCTGGGCCTGGGGGCCCTCAGCTCAGAAAAGGCTAGAAGAGGGTCTAGGCCGGGCATCCTCAAACTACGGCCCTCGGGCCACATGCAGGTGTTTTTGCCCTTGTGTTTTTTCACTTCAAAATAAGATATGTGCAGTGTGCATAGGAATTTGTTCATAGTTTTTTAAAATATAGTCTGGCCCTCCAACCATCTGAGGGACAGTGAACTGTCCCCCTATTTAAAAAGTTTGAGGACCCCTGGTCTAGGCTTATGGAGGGTGGGCGGGCAGGCTGCAGGCTGGGCCCAGAGCACACGGCCACCAGCTTCTTGTCATTGAGCCTTCCAGAAGTGCAGCGGAGCCTCAGCACGGCTCTGAGAAGCCCTCCATGGCCCCACAGTAGCTCGGTGGCAAGTGGCCAGAGGCGATTCCTTGGGCCTCGCCCCTCTCTCTCCTGGTGTCTGCTGAGGTCAGGACAGGGACTCAGGACAAAGCCAAGACACAGAGCCCTTGGCAGTGCCCCTGGCCACTGTGCTTCCTCTCTGAGAGGCGGCCATCTGCAGAGAGGCCAGGAGAGCCCAAGCCTCGTGCCCAGAGCCCCGAGCCAGGCAGGAGGCAGGGAAAGAGGAGGGGGCTGGGAGAGGCCATGGGGGGCTGGGCAGGCCCACCGCCTGTATTTTCCCCGAGGTCCACAGGCCGGCCCTGTCCCACGGCAGGAGTCGCTGGGATGGGAAAAGTCTGCCCAGCTGGAGGGGCAGGCACAGCTCGGCCTGAAGTGGGAGGCAGGGAGCAGAACTCCAGGAAAATCCCGTTTGCAAAAACCGCCCCTGAGTGCCCGGGAAGTGTTAGAAACATGGCGACTGTCCATAAGCGTTCTTAGAATCAGTAACGGAATCTTCCACTCACCACAGGTCGCAGGTGTTGGTGGCTGTCCTGTGCCCTGCCCTGGCAGGGGTCCCCGAAGACGCCGGCAGGGGGCCTGCAGCAGGCTGGGGCTGCCTTGGGAGGTGCCTTTGCCCGAGGGCTGGGCCTGGAGCAGCAGCCCCAGCACTGGGGTCTCCCCAGCCGGACCCCACCCCAGAGATGGTCCCAGAATGCATCGGGCAGGGCGCGTTGCCTGCTGGGGCCTGAGCCGCTCTGGAGGAGGGAGGGGCCCGAGCCCCGGCCAGTCACCTTGTTCGCACAGGTCCGCTGATGAGGTGCACTTGTGCCATGCCATCTGCCACCGCCGGCACTGCCCAGGGCTGTTGCTGGCTGTTCCTGAGGTGCTGGGGCAGGCCCTGGACCCACTCTTGGCCCCTGTGCTCGGGCCCTGCCAACCACCTTCCACGGGAGCCTCAGCCTGGCTCCAGCGGGACAGACAGACCTTGAGCCCTCACCGTTTCCCAAGGGAGCAGGCAGGGTGTGTGGCTTCCTGGGGTAGAGACAGGGACATGCCAAGACAGTGTTCGGCCTCCAAAGTCCTGCCCTGGGCCCCCCAGGTGGCCCCCGCCCCACCTGCCCTGGGAAGTCTCCCAGCAGCTGTTTTCTGGAACAACTGGAGGCCGAGGTCAGCGGGAGGTCAGCAGGAGGTTCTGCAGCCCAGGCAGGGTGAGGATGGGGAGGCCCCAGGAGGGGAGGGGTGGCCCGGCCAGCCGGGAGCCGCAAAGGGCAGGGAGAGTGCAGCCCCGCAGCCAGCCGCCAGCAGGGCCGCCAGCAATGTGTTTTCAATCTAATTGTCCCAAAATATTGTTACAACACAAACCACGTGCCACACACTCACCTGCAACTAATCAGCGGCAAAGCTACCGAATAAATCGGTTCCACACCCCGGGGCCAGCAGCCCAGCAGCCCGGGCGGGATCCCATGCCCAGCTCAGGCCAAGGCCCGGGGCCCGCTGAGGCCTGTTTCCTGTTGGCGAGAACGTCAGGAGAGTGAGGGCCCAAGAGGGGCTCCTCCTCCTTTGCCAGCCCAAGAGGGTCAGCCAGGGAACTGGGGCCGCACCAGGCTGGGCCCCGGTCAACCGAGGTCCGTCCGGGGTCTGGTGGCCCAGGGAGTCCGGAGCACCCTCTCCGCCCTGACCATCCCATCCCGAGACGGTGGCCGTGGGGGTCTTCACCCCTGCGGGAAAGATTTGCATGTCCACGGCAGTGACAGCCGGACAGCCCTCACGGCCACCAGGGCCTTTTGGTAAAGATAACAAGTGATTCCCTCCAACACTCAGATGGGCCAAGGGTCCCCTCCCCACTACTTAGCCAACAAGGAAACTGAAGCTCTCAGAGGACCCCAGGTGTGCCGGGCTCGATGCTGGCAGGTGGGGAGTGTCCCATGCTTTGGCCCCACCTAGCACCCTGTATGCTGAAGGCCAGTTAGATGGGACACCGGTTCTCCAGAAGGAGCCTGGCAGCCCCACCCTGGCCTCTGGGGGCAGGGACAGCGGACAGACCACACCAGCCCGTGCCGGGGTCCCAGGCAGCCTGCCTCCTGCTCCTGGAGCCGGGCCCCCCACAGTAGCCTTTGAGCTTGGCCTTGAGGGCAGCTGGTGTGTCCATAGGCAGGAAAGGTGACATAACAGTGTCATACACCCCCATGGGCTTGAAATGTGGCCCCAAATCAGCCCTCGGGGGCTGTCCGGAATGGCCTGGCTTCGCCCAGCACCTGGGGGAGCCTGAGCCTTCTGCCTTGGCCGTGCAGCAGCCACTCCGCCTGCCCTGACCGGGAGGCCGAGGTCCGCCTTAGAGAGGTTTTCTGGCAGCAGGGCAGTGGGGAAGATGCCAGGCCACACAGAGGAAGGACGACACATGACTGACCGGGACAGCTCGGCCTGGCAGCCCGGGAGGCAGGCCGAGGAGGCGGCCACAGTCCCGCCATGGCCAGCCCTGCCGTGGGTGCAGGAGGAAATGGCATAGGATCCACAAGCCTTGTCGACCCAATGGTTTCACCTTCTTCCCCATCCAGTCTTTGGATGAGACATAAGGTGGCCTGCATGGCTTGTCCTTTTGGCTGAGGCTGGGTCTGCCTGGCAGGGGGCAACCGAGGAGGGAGGCCCAAGATGCCTGGGCAGGAGGGTCCCGGGCGGCCCCTCCATGCCGCACACAGGTCTTCTTCCTTTTTGAGACAGAGTCCCACTCAGCGGCCCCGGGTGGAGTGCCGTGGGGTCATCGCAGCTCACTGCAGCCTCCAACTCCTGGGCTCAAGCAAGCCTCCTGCCTCGGCCTCCCAGAGTGCTGGGACTACAGGCATGAGCCTCGGCGCCTGGCCCCCCTTCCTTGTTTCAATCATTTTCTTAAATTGTAGTAAAATATGTATAACATAAAAACGAGCCATTCGAGCCACTTGTAACTGTACAGTCGGTGGCAGTTGGCACAGTCACCGTGTTGTGCAACCTCCACTGCTGTCGGTTCCAGAACCTCTCGTCATCCCAAACAGAACTCTGTCCCCATTAAGCAACGGCGCCTCCCCCCCGGCCCCCCAGGCCCCGTAACCTCTAATCTACTTTCCGTCTCCGTGAATTTTCCTGTTCTAGATATTTCACCTACGCGGAGCCGCACCACCTCCGCGCTTTTTCTCGGGGGTTCTTTCACCCGGCAGCCCGTGCTCGGGCTGCTCCACGCCGGTCCCTTCCTCTCTAAGGCCGAATCGTGTTCCACTGGACGATGGGCCACGTTGTCTGTCCACCGTCTGCCGGCGAGCGGCGTAGAGTCACAGGGTGGCCCTACGGTCAACTCTCTGAGGAGCCCTCGGACCCCACTCCTTGCCCAATTCAGATTTTAATCTTTGAGAAGAAAAAGATTCTTGTCCCCATTCCCTCGGCCGGGCCGGAGGGGATCTGTAAAGGTGAGAAGTGCTCAGGAGCTGCCCCTGGCCGGTCGGTGACCTCAAAGGCCACGTGGCCTGGACACAGCCCAGCAGCCTGACCCCAAGCTGCCCGGAGGTCTGAGTGTCAGCCGTGCCTCTCCCCAGCTGCGGGGCCCGAGCAGGCGGCCCCAACATTCTGTGCCTCGGTTTCCTCCTCCGTCACCTGCCTCTCAGGGGGCAGCCCGTCCTCTCCACAGCCTGGCTCCGGAAGACGCGGACCAGCCCCCGGGTGCGCCTTGCACGGGGCAGACCCAGCCCACCCTTCACCCACCCGGGAGCCTCAGCTCTCTGCCCCAGTTCATGTTCTCCTCTAAATCACCCCAGGGTCTCCAGGGAGGGGCAGGGCTGGGCGAGGGCAGAGCCCACGGCCCCGTGGGAGGAAGGACATGGTGAGGAGGGGCTGGGGCATCCTCTGTCTCCCTGTGCCTGAGCAGCGGTGCGGGTGCGGGGCTCTCCCCAGCAGGGGACCCTCTGTACTTCCAGCAGGGCTGCAGTAGCCCCCTCCCCACCAACACATGGCTCTGGGCCCGCCGGGGGTGTGGGACAGCATGTATGTCTCGCTGGTTTGCAGAGCCTGCTCCAAGTCTGCTGGCCACGGCCAGGCTCTCTCCAGCTGGGCTCCTGAGGGTTCCCAGGAGCCGGAGACTTTGAAGGCAGGCTCTCTGCAGCGGGGGAGAAGGGGAGGGCACCTGGAGTGAGCAACCAGACTACTTTGGAGGGAGGAAAGGGCTGGTCCGAGGTCACCCCAGGTCCCTGCCTCACCCTGCATGGGGAGGAGATGCTCGAAATGGGAGGAAGGGTCTTGAAGACGGGCCCCAGGGGCTGTGACGTGGCAGTTCCAGGAAAGACATGGGCAGTGTGGGGCTGGAGGGGAGCCCGCCGCCGTGCCCTGGCCCTCACACGGCGCCCAGGGAGGGGGACTCGAGGCTGCCAAGCACGGCTGCTCCTGGGGCCCTGGACGCTGCTCAAGGCCGGGTCGTCCCGCCCTGGGGCTGCCCCTGGGGAAAGCCCCTTCCCGGAGACTCCAGCCGGACCTGCCCCAGGCCAGGAGGGCCTGGCGTGACCCACAGATGGCCCAGCAAACTGTGAAACACACATGATTACTTCAGCATGAATCAGGAGAGCAAAGCCAACACACCAAGCCTGCGATTTCAGATACTAGCACTTTGGGGAAGACGAGGTTAAAGAAGCCGCCACGTTGCTGAACACTGTGGAGGTCATGGCAGCCCAGGGTCTGGGAGGAGCAGGTCTGGGCCACCAAGGTGTGGCACGTCCCGCCCCCCCCACCTCTCCCACCCTGCAGGTGCACAGCCCCCTGGCCCCCACCCTCTACCTGGCTGGAGGAAGTGGGAGGTGCCACCCCGGTGCCTGAGGGAGCTCCCCGCCCCGCCGCCCCCCAGGAAGGAGCCCGGGTCCTACCAGCCCTGCTCCTTCCCACGGGCTTCCTGCTTGTGAGGCAGGCAGGCGTGGTGGGTGACTCAGGCTGGCCGGCCGTGTGCCCGGCACCCCTGCCCTGGGGTGCAGTGAGAAACCTGACCAGGCTCCGGCGCAGATGGGGAAACCCCACCCAGGGCCCGCGGCGGGACAGGTGTGGGCAAGCTGGGCAGCCCTCCCAGCGGCCGACCTTGGCCAGGCCTTGCACACTCGGAGCCCGTCTATTCCTCGGCTGCCGCCTGGGTCTCGCCAGCTTGAGGCACAGGGGTGTCAGCCATGCACCCGGGAGGACGCAGGCAGGCCGTCAACTGCAGGGGATGCTCTGGCTCTGGCCTGTCGGTGCTGGGATGAGGTGGGTGGCACCCGCATACGAGGGCTTTGGCACCTGGGAATGCCCCTTGCATCTATGCAAATGTGTCTGTGGAGCCTGGGGACCTGGAGCAGCTGGCCTGGGCAGGGGCCTTGCTATATCACCCCCCAGGGGCTGCTGTGTGCAGGAGAAGTGGGGAGGGCTCAGGGCTGCTGCTGCGGGACCCAGCTCCACATGCATTGGCTGGGTGGCCTTGGGCACGGTGTTTATTTATTTATTTATGTATTTATTTTATTTATTTTTTGAGACAGAGTCTGGGTTTGTTGCCCAGGCTAGAGTGAGTGCCGTGGCGTCAGCCTAGCTCACAGCAACCTCAAACTCCTGGGCTCAAGCGATCCTCCCGCCTCAGCCTCCCGAGTAGCTGGGACTACAGGCATGCACCACCATGCCCGGCTAATTTTTTCTATATATTTTTAGTTGGCCAATTAATTTGTTTCTATTTTTAGTAGAGACGGGGTCTCGCTCTTGCTCAGGCTGGTTTTTAACTCCTGACCTTGAGCAATCTGCCTGCCTCGGCCTCCCAGAGTGCGGGCACAGTGTTTAAATCCTGACACCTCGACTCTCACCTCAGTGATACGGGAATAATTATAAATACTTTTCTGGCAGCATTGTTGGGAGGCTCAGGTGAGGGCAGGTGCTCTGCGGCCCCGAGCACAGGGAAGGTCAGGCGGCCCTTGCGGGGCAGCGAGCAGCAGGTGTGGCTTGGGAACCCAGCCTGGGCCGCAGCCGTGCACTGAGTGAGGCCGTCGGGGCTGCTTTCCCGGAATTTGACGGCTTCAACGAGAGATACCGGGTTGTCCTGGGGCCTCTCCAGGGCTGGTGCCGTGTCCTCCACTGTCCTTCCGCCCGTGACCTCCAAATACTTGCCCTGGGCTTCAGTTAGTCAGAGCCCATTTCTGACACCTGGAGTCAAGTTATTTTTATGTCTATACAATTAGAATGTATTTTTTATGTGCATTGATTTGTACACAGTGGCTTTTTCTTTTTAGAAACAGGGTCTAGCACTGTCACCCAGGCTGGAGTGCAGTGTTGCAATCATAAGTCACTATAGCCTCGCACTTCTGGGCTCACAAGATCCCCCTGCTTCGGCCTCCCAAAATGTTGGGATCACAGGTGTGAGCCACCGTGCCCGGCCCCAGAGGCTCTTTTTATTTTTATTTTTAATTAATTATTTATTTATTTTTGAGACAGAGTCTCACTCTGTTGCCCAGGCTAGAGTGAGTGCTGTGGCGTCAGCCTAGCTCACAGCAACCTCAAACTCCTGGGCTCAAGCAATCCTGCTGCCTCAGCCTCCCGAGTAGCTGGGACTACAGGCATGCGCCACTGTGCCCGGCTAATTTTTTTTTATACGTATATATTAGTTCGCCAATTAATATCTCTCTATTTATAGTAGAGATGGGGTCTCACTCTTGCTCAGGCTGGTTTTGAACTCCTGACCTTGAGCGATCCAGCCACCTCGGCCTCCCAGAGTGCTAGGATTACAGGCGTGAGCCACGGCACCTGGCCTAGAGGCTCTTTTTAAAAAGATTTCATTACCTTTCTCTCCTTTCATGTCACACTGCTGGACCCCACGGCATCTTGCCCCTAAATACCGCAGCATCAAGTGTCGGGAACAAGGGCCTTCCCCCAGCATCACAGCAGGGACGGACACGGGCTGGTCCCATCAGGTGCAAATGGCCACGTGCAAAGCTCCTGTCCCCCCAACCCCTGCCCAGGGTGAGGTGTCCCATGGGGACTGGTCGCCCTCCTGTGACACACACCCCACCTTTTCATCTGCCGTGACAGTGATCTTGGCAAAGCACCCAGAGAAGCTGCTCTGATTGTTCCCTGGTGACTCGACACAGCTGAAGGGTCCCAGGCAAAAGCATCACTAGGTGATGCTGAGCAGCCTGAGGAACTCAAGGTGTGGCAGGGTGGAGGGGTTCAGTCCCTATGGCCAGCCGGCCACCAGGCAGGGGCCTCCTGCCCCCAGACCTAGCACAGATGTCTGCTCACAGAGCTGTCCCTTTTGTGGACTCAGGCTCCTCGAGGGGCACTCAACCTTTATTTCATCCCTGAGCTGCCCGGGGCTGGCAAGGACCCCCGATGGCTAGAGGGGAGCAGTGGGGTGCAGGCGGTACACAGCTCAGGAAACTGGGATCCCCTCAAGAGGTGCAGGTCTTGGGCTGCACCTGGGAGGGCCGGGGTCAGAAGCTGGGCAGGAATCCACACACCTCCCAAGCAGAGGCTCTGGGAAGATGGGCAGGGTCCTGACCGGGCCTCTGGGGCACCTCTGGGGCACCGTGGTCCAGGTGGACACAGGGAAGGCGGGACCAGCCCCCATCTCTCCCTACACCCAGCTGAGCCCGGAGACGGAGTAGGGGCATGGATGATTTCCCAGGCTGGGCTGGGTGGAAGCGGGGGGCCCTGTCAGAGCAAAGTGGGGGTGCCGAAGTCCTCTGGGGGGGCCTTTAGCTCACTGTCCCAGGCTGTCCAAGCGTGTGTCAGCTTGCCACTTCCTAGGAGGGACCGGCCATCGGGTGTGTGTGTAGTTTGGATCTGTCAGGGCCCCGCAGGCTGCCACCGAGTAGGCCCAGGCAGGGCTTGTTGGGGGACCCCCGTGCAGAGCTTGGGCCGGCTGCTGCGAGGCGAGGTGCCAGCACGTGGGGGCAGCGGGAGCCACCCCCCACCCCCGGCAGAGGCAGGAGTAGAGGAGATGCTGCCGGAGCCCACAGTGGCCCAGAGGCAGGACAGGGGTGCACAGCCTCCCCCCACCCCCCCATGCTTGGGCTTCCCACCGGCCCCACCACCCAGAAGCCACCGTGATGTGCTGGTCACAGGGTCAGCCTCAGGGGTCAGGGCAGGGTAGAGAGCGGGGCCCAGCACCCCGCCCGCGTGGCCCGGCCAGCTGCCCCCGACCGGCCCCTTCACTCAGATCAATAAACACACGCAGGAACAAATTCCATTTGGGTGAAGGCATCAACAAAGAGCAGATTCCCAAGCCCCAGGGTCGGGGCTGCTGCCAACTCCGTGAGCCGAGTCCCAGCTGGGCCGGCTCAGGCACCTGTTAGTGTCCGCCCCGAGGGAAGGGGAGGGCCGAGGGCCCTGGCCGCCCACCCCTCCCGGCTTCCTCGCCAGGCCAGCGCCGCCCTGCTGAGCGTCCCCCAGAGCTGCGGCGTGGGAACGGCCACCCGGGCCTGGGAGGGGCAGGTGGGACGGGGAGGACGGAGGATGGCTGAGCTAACCCAGGATGCTGGGGACCGTCGGGTCGTCTCCATTCTCTGGCCGCCATGGGTCCAGCGTGGACCAGAACAGGGCTGGGGCCGGGGCGGGGTGGGGTAGGGCCCCCGAGTCACACCCTGACCTCGGGGGACCCAGCTGGAGAAGAGGTGCCAGGGGCAGGACCAGCAGGACCCACTGGGACCACAGGCTGCAGGTGAGGCGAGGGTGGGGGTGGCTCGTGTCCCCCCACTCCGGAGGGCAGCTCCCTTCTACTCTTCCTCCACATCCCCACGGTGCCAGGGGCGTCCTCGAGACCTGGCAGACCCCGCTGGGGTGGCTGCATCTGCAAAATGCCCTAAGTCCGCAGAGACCCCCTCCACAGCCTTCCTGAGGCCAGGGACACCATCACCTGCAGTGAGGGGACTCCGCCCGACACACTGAGGCCTCCTGTCTCAAAGGAGCTGGAAGAAGAGGGGACAGGGCCCTCATGTTCCTAAGCTGAGGCTGGGAAGAAACCCTGAGACCAGGGCATCCCGGCAGCTCTCACCTAGGCCCCTGGGAGGCTCTGCAGAATGGGAAGGGTCGGAACAGGCCCCACCCCAGGCCCGAGAGGCAGAGTCTGATCCAGGTGAGGTGTGAGGAAGCCAGGCCACAGGCACCATCCAGTGCAGGAGGGACGTGCCAGGCGCCCTGCTGGGATGATTTTAATTAATCTGCAAAATACTGTGTCTTGGGCAAGGGTGGGCTTCCCAGTGGGGCAGACCTGGTTCAGATCCTGCCGCATGGCCTTGGGCGAATGACTGCTGCTCTCTGTGCCTCACCGTTAACGGCATCTCCACGGCAGCGCAGCCGTGGGGACCCGGGTGCTAACGCTGTAAATGTGCCAACTGCAGGTGCCCGCCCGCGCCCGCTTTCCCCTCCTGCTCCTCCCTGCCTCTGCCAGGTCCTGTGGCTGAGGGACAAAGTAGCTTAGCAGAACGGGCCAAGGGGGTTGTCTCTGTGCTTAGGAGAACCTCATCACTCACTGCTCCACCCACCCATCCAACAGACACTTGCTGAGTTGGGAGACCCCCCCCCACGCCCCCAAAGCTGACCCTGCTGGGTGTCCCAGGCCTGTCATTGGACCATCTGGGTCAAAGCCATCTGGGGTCCCTGGTGGCCACACCCACACCTCCTAGGCCAGCCTCTCCAGGATGTGGCCCAGGCATCTGCATTTTCACCATGGGCCTCTGAGCCCCGTGTACCGATGCTTTGTCCAGAAGGCTCTGGGGGCCCAGCGAGCAGCTAACGCAGCAGCCAGCTGAGAAAACCTGGCCGTGGCTCCCGGGGACACAGAGAGCTGAGCAGAGGCCTGGCTGCCTGAGCCCCATGCTCCAGCCCAGTGCGACAAGGCCCATCAAGTCCAGAGCTTAGGATGCCGGAGGTCTGGGGCTGGACTTCTGTATAGGACAGGAGAGTCCTGGGTGCCAGGTCCCCAACCCCACGTGCCCTCTGCCTTGGATGGACCCGCCAGATGAAGATCATTCGTTTCCAAAAGGAGAGCTCCAAAGTGGGGCGGGCCGTCCCTCCTCATCTTGCCGGGTGGGTAAGAGATCCCCAGCTGGAAGCACCCCAGCTGACCCCCCTCGGGCCGGGGTCTCACAGGAGAGGAGCATGTTGCCTGGACCCTGGCGGGGTACACAATGGCTCCACTCCTCCCAAGCTCCTTTGCCCCCGTGTTGCTGTGCCCGGGAACTGGGGCTGCAGGGCTGCTAAATTGCTTGGGGGACCCCTTGCCCTTAGAAGATCTTGTTCATGCTAATGGCTTTCCAGGGGTCCTCTGGTGCACCCAGGTCCCCTCCTCCCAGCTGGCCTGATTAGCAATGAGTGCAACACCGGGAAAATTATTAATTTCTATCCCTCGAATTTACTTCTGGGAAAGTTTGCCAATTAACTTGGCAAGCTGAGGCTCCCAGAATAAAAGGCAGAGGGAGGGAGAGGCCCCAGGCAGTCCAGTGGGCCGGGGCAGCAGGTGCAGGCTCCATCCTCAGGAGCCTGGAGGGCCGTGGACGGCGGCGAGGCCACTGGCTGCGGGGCCTGCAGAGGAATCAGAGGCCCCCCCCCCCCACCGGGCACCTCGGTCCTGGACCTCACAGAGCTGCGCTGCGTCTTGCTCAAGCGTGTACGGGGTTGGGGCTGGGAATGACAGGGTGGCTGGCAGCCCTGCCTGACAGTGTCCCCACATGGACATTGAAGATGACAGTCCAGAACTGGGTCTCAAACGACAGGAGCCGACGGCTGTGGGAAGCTCCTGAGACCACCATGGCTGTCGTGTTCTGGGGTCTTCAAGACCCCAGGCCCCAGCTCTGGCCTTGCACATGCTTTCTTCCCCTGTCCTGCAAAGCCAGGCCCCCCTCCTTCAGCGCCGGGCTCCGCGCTCCCAGGGCCTTCCTTGCCTCTGCGACTGCACATCAGCTGCGGTGCGCTCTGGCTCAGTCCCTGTGCCTGAAACGTTGCTGTCAGATCTCGGTTCCTGCCATGCCCTAAGGTCTGTGTGGGGACCAGGGAAGGGGCAGAGGAGTGGTGTCCCTTCTTAGCCAAGAGATCCAGCAAGAGGCCTCTGCACGGTGGGTGTGGAGCCGCAGGGACAGAGGCGCCAGGTGCAGAAGGAAACCAAGGAGACACCTGGAGAGGCTGTCTGGGCCCTCAGGCCTTGCCATTGCATACGGGCCCCGGCCAGGCTGAGCGCCAGGAAGGGACACTGGACTCTCCCAAGGCTGAAAGAATACAATCCACATACAAGGGGTCTGCTTCTGTCAGGGGCCAGGTCCAAAGCAGGGCTCCTGATGGCGGGGGGCTCCAAAGGCAACTGGGCTGGCTCCTTCTGGGACCGAGGGACCTGCCCAACGGCCTGGGGGGAGGGGTTCCACTGTGCCCAAGGTCCCAGGGTCCCTGGGGAACAGTCCTGTCCAGCAGCCTTCCTGCCCAGGCCCACTCCGCAGTGGCTGGACAGAAGGGCAAGGCCACTGGTCACCGCTTTCTAAAATGCAGCCAGAATACCCACCCCCCTGCCAGCCTGCGGCCAGGGCTGCCCCCAACTTCCGCTGCGTTTCCTGCCACCCCAGGTTCATCCCTGTCCCCCGCACAAGAAGGGGCCTGGCCCCAACCTCCCAACAATGCCCTGACAGTCCCCCGTCACACCACAGAAGTACTTAGGAACGTAAACTAAAACGAAATACATTTTTAAATCGCAAATAGGGGCCATTTTCTCGTTTTTTATTGTGTAACAACCATTAATGAAGTGTAGTCCCTGGCACCTTAACTGCCTGGAGACTAAAGTTCAATTCCTGTTGTCCTTGCAGGCGGGGAAGGACGGACGCCTGCGTTACATCCACCTACCTGGGGTGGCCAGTGTAAATAAATTGAAGGGCAGGAGGGGTCTGAGAGAGGGCCGCCGGCAGGCCGCAGGCCAGGTCTTGGAGTCACCGCCTCTCTATGAAGATGGGTCAGGCCTCTCCTTGCTGGAGTGGGGGTGGGGGCCTGAAGCCTGCCTGCCCTCTCTTCCCCACCAGGAAAGGCCACCCAGGAGGACAGGGAGATGTGAGCCCAGGCTTGGCTGCAGGAGGGCCCCTGGCAGACACACACACACACACACACACACACACACACGCGCACACACACACACACACACACACACACGCACGCACACACCGTACCCCCCCATAGAGAAGCAGAACGGGAGGCCCAGGCCAGCCACACAACGCAAGCCCCCAGCCAGCCTGGCTTTCCGGGGACCTTCCTGGGCACAACCACTGTCCGGGTCTTCCGGCCCGGCTGGAGGACGGGCTGGGGCCACGGGCCCTCTCTCCACACCAGAGGCCCAGACACCAGAGTGCAAGGGAGGGAGCCAGCCAGGCAGGTGGGCCCAGCAGCTGCTCCCTCTTGAGCCCACTGCCCAGCTGGACAGGCTGTGGGGGTCGGCAGTGTTGGTGACTGTGTGCCGTTTCCAGTGCCAGCAGCAGTCACCACGCCCTGGGAGGGACCCAGGGAAGGGCCAAAGGCTGAGCAGACACCCTAGTGTCACAGCCCTCCCCAGCCCCTCCTCCCCTCCTCCAGGCCTGTTAATCTTTAACTGCTTCTGGGCTAATGCTGACCCCAAAAGCAAACAGAGGCAGGATTCCTGGGGAGGGGACACCTCTTCCAAGGAGGGCTGAAAGTGGTGTCTTAAGGAGGGCCTCATGAGGGCCCCCCCCAGTGGGCTTGGGGTTGGGGGGCTGCAGCAGGCCTCTCCCTTGTTCCCCGGACCCTCCTCCATGCTGGAGACAACTGGAGACTTCTTCCCAGTCCCAGGGGTTGGGACCTCTCCCAGGAGCCGCCTCGGTGGCGGCGGGGCCTCAGGACTCCTGAGTGTCCCCTGAGGGGGAGGGGTCCACACTCCCGCGAGGTTTCCGCTGCAGCCCGAGGGCAGAGGCTCCCAGGAGAAGGGGGGACCGCTTCCTCCAGAAATCCGCCGGGCTATTGTTACACTTTCCCAGGCCAGGGAATTTTTCCAGGAGGCTGTGACAACCAAAAATAATAATAACGCCCCTCCCCCAGCAGCAGTAATTCTGGAAAAAACAGCTGCTGCCCCGTGTTACCGGCACGAGGAAATAACAAGGTCAGGCGCTGCGACGACTGAATTGAAGGCGCGCGCCCCCGCAGCCCGCCGGCCTCCGCGCGCGAGCGCGACCGCGAGCCACGTGGAGCCGCGGCTGAGGCCGCGCCAGGCCCCCCCCCCCCATGTCGCGCGCCCGGGGGCTCCCGCCACGAGGCTGTCGCAGCGGCTCCGGCCGGCCTCGGGGGCACGGAGCTCGCCGGGGGAGGGGTGGGCCGCGCGCGGCCTGCCTTCCGCCCCCGCTGCCGGGCCAAATCCGTCTCCAACAAACCGCCCCAAAACCAGGGGGGGGTGTCGGGGAGGCGACGCCGCCGCGGTCGGGAGAACAGAGCCCGACCGTAATGGGAAGTGACAGCAGAACCGGCCGCGCGCTGGCGAGCCAGGCCCGGGCAGGGCGGCTCGGACGCGTCCCCGCCCTCGCGCTCCCGGCTCTCGGGAGCGCCGGGCCCCGCCGCTGTGCGCCCGCGCGGGCGCCGGGGCTCCCGGAGGGCCGGCCGGGGCGGGCGGGCAGCGTCGCGTCTGCACCGGTGCGGCGGCCCCAGCGCGCCCGGGGAGGCGCCCCGCGGCCGGCCGCCGCGGGAGGGAGCCAGCCCCGCCCGGAGCGCCCCGGTCTCCCCGCAGACACCGACAGGCTCGCCGTTCTCGGCCTCCGAACGGGGGGCCGGGGGTGAGAAGGAAGGATGGGGGCGGGGACAGGGTCGAACCTGCTGGGTTTTTTTTTTGTTTTTTTTTTTTTACCCTAAAAATTATATATTTTGTGTCACAATCGCTTTTCGTTAAGACCACAAACATCCAATTTGGCTTGGCGTAATAAAATCAGCCGGAGCTCCCTTAAACGGAGCCATTCCGGGGAATTAAGTTGTGAAATCTAATCTATTACATCCATAGCCGAGAAGGCTTTCATTGTAAATTCGGGTTATAAAGAAACTATACCTGGGCCTCCCTTTCGGATTCGCTGTGTGAAGGCTAATCAAATTACTCCAAAATGTTGGGCTGCCCTGTCCGTATCTCATGGCAACAAAATTTAGACGTGGCAACGTTGCTTCTAATAGTACGAAAGGTCAGGAACGACCGCCACGACACGCAGATACAATTTTTTAAAAGACGTCCTTCCCCACCCGCAGCCCCTTCTCTGCGTTGGGAAGCGCCGTTACTATTTTCCCGATTAATTCCGAGTTTTTAAAAAAAAATTCAGCGCGCCCAGACTTCCTTCCCGTGCCGTCGCGCTCCGGGCGGGTCGCACGTGGCCGCGCGGGCTCGGGCTCCGGGCCTGGGGGGGACGGGCTGCGCCGAGGCCTCGTGGCGCGGGCGCCCCGGGATCCCCGCGAGCCGGGCGCCAGCCCCAGCCCCCGGCCCAGGGCGCCCCGCCGGGCCTCGGCGACCGCCCGCCAGACAAAGGCGCCGCCAACCAGGGGTTAACGCGCCCTCGCCACCCCAGTGCCCCGCCACTCCCTGCTCCGGCGGCGCGGCTGGGGGGATGCAGCGCCCCAGTAATGCGTACTTGCGGCCCTTTCTCCGGTGGGGGCTGGGCCGGGTCCCCCCCACCCCCAGGCTGTCCAGACCTCCCCTCCCCCTCCGTCCTTCTCTGAGACTCATGGACCCCAGGCTCTGGCCGGGGGCGTCCTGCGCTGGCCAGAAGTCGGGGTCACCAAGGGCTCTCCGCCCTCGCTCCCGAAGAAGAGTGTTTGGGGGGACCGCGAGGCGAAGATCGATACGTTTCTCAATTCCCAGGGACCTGGGGCCGCGGCTTTGTCAGGCCCGCGAAGAAGATTTATGAGGCGCCGGCGGAGCGTAGGCCGGGCCAGGCCTGGGCCGCCAGCGCACCGGGCTAATCTTCGCTTTCCATCTAATTATTCTCTTCCTGCCACCTCCAACTCGGCGTCCGGAGCGGCTAACAAAGGGAGGCGGGTGGGGGAGGGGCCGCCGGACACCCCGGGCTTGCGCCCAGTGCGGGCCGGAGGGCGGCCCGATGGGGCTGGGTCGGGGCCCCGCAGCCCGGGGCAGGGCTTCTGGGGAAGGGGTCCCTGCGAACGCCCCAGGGCGGCGGGAGAAGGGAAAAAAGACTTTCCCTTAAATTGCAATGAGGGGGCTGGGAGGGAGTCGGCAGGCCCGGTTCGCCTGCCGGATTTCTTTTCTTCCCTCCCGGAAAAGATCCACTCAAGCGGGTGAGAGAGGCGCAAAGATTGCATTTTTCATGTTGGAAAAAAAAAAATAAAAAATCCAAAATGGAAAATGATTTTATTGGTCACCACCCATAAGTAAACTAAAAACAGGGGTAATTAGAGTGTGGGGAATTGGAGGGACCATAAATCTTTCCACTGGATCCGGAGTCTTTATGGCTTGTTGAGTTTTATTTTGAGAGACATGAGGTCCCTTGCTTTGGTGGATGCGGGTCTGCGCCCCGAGGGCCAGGCCCGGGCGAGCGCAGCGAGGACGCCGCGAACCCCGAGTCTCTCTCGGTCCTCAGGGGGCGCGCTTTGCCCCAAGGAGGGACCTTCCTGCCACCGGGACACTTCTCGCTCCAGCCGGGAAACATCGACTGGGGACGAGCCGGGGGGAGGGTCCCCGGGGCTCCCAAGCCCAGGCCAAAAACTAGGCTGTCGGTACCAAACCCGACTCTAGGCCAGGAGCCTTTTTTTTATCCCACCCACACTCCGATGAGATTATTCGAGTGTGCACGGGAACTGGCAGGCGAGGAATTTTTATAACGTGCTCATGCTCCCTTCGCTTCCCAGCCCATTCTGCCTCCTGCGCCTCAGCCCTTTGTTCCAATTTACTGGGGGGTGGGCGCAGGGCAAAAGGACACAAAATCACCCTCCCCACCATCAGACCTCTTAATTTTCAATCTTCTGCAAAATGGCCAGAAATACATTTCACTCCACAGGGGGTTCTTCCCCCACCGGGTGGAGGCCAAATTTCCAATTTCTCACATAACTAGGACTCTTCCTTTTCTGAAACAGTCTTCAAACAAAATCATCCCAAATGCAAACGCCGTCTAAAATTCCACTAATCAGGTAAGAACGTGGGGACATCTCTTAGTTGCCTCTAATTTGGGGGGAAGAGAAAGTGAGTTCTCTTTCTTAAAGTACCTCCAAATAAAAGCTCTCCCTTCCCTTCAACCCTCTCCAACCTTCACTTTGTTATAAAAACTCTGTCCTAAGAGGGGGCGGGAAGGACTGCAGGTTTACATTCAGAAGAGTTCTTCCCCCAAAACTATTCTCCCAGGATTTCTTTTGTTTGCAGTGGGCATGGGGGAGAGAAAGGAGCCCGCTCCAGGCAGGCTACCCAGCCTCCTCTAGACACCCCTCCTCCTCCAAAAATATACGCCCAAATCCCTCGGGCCTCTCCTAACCGTGCAAGTCCCGGGCTCCTGGGGCCAGGCGCGCCTCGCTCCAGGACAAGGGAAGCTGCCCACCCAGCTTGGGGCCGAGGTCGGTTCTCCCGATCCCCGAACTTCCTCCTAAAACACCTCCCCCCCAAACTGAGTTCCTGCTCAAAAAAGACTCTGGATTTTCTAGGGGGAAGGGGAGGGAAAGACTGCGGAGAACAAAGCCCGGTTGCCCCAGCTCTGAGGCCCACGCAGGACGCGCGGGCTCCTCGGCGAATTAAACCGGACCAGGAGAAAAGGGACAAGCATTTCCAACGGGGCACCCGCTCTGAGCCCCGAAGGTGGGGGGATGGAGGGTCCCAGGTGGAAGACGCAGGAAGACCCCAGGCCGGGCTCTGTCCCACGTTTGGCTGCCCCCTCTGTACCCCGCAGAAAGACACGTTTGCAGCGAAAGGCTCTTACATACCAGCCGGGTTTTTATTCGGTCCCTACCAAGAGTGCGCTCTGGGCGCACGGGGAGAAAAGGAAAACGCACGTACCTGGCGGCGCTCCGAGGGCGGCCTCGCGGGTCCTCCGCAGGCGAGGGCCCCCAGAAGCCACTCCCCGCCCGGCTGGTCGCCCCACGGCCTGTCCCTCCCTCCCCGGCGACGCACCCCGCCGAGCCAACTCTCCAGGAAGCGCCAGGAGCGGGGAACGCGGCCCGCCTTTCCGGGCGCTGCGTCTGTCTTCGAGCGCCAGCGCCCGCGCCCCTCCCCGCCCGCGGTCTGCGTAGAGGGTCCCGCGGCCCCGCAGGTCCGGAGCAAGCGCTCGGAGGCCGGGGACCGCCGCTTCCAGCCACGGGCCTGCGGCCCTGGCTTCGGGTCCGGTTTCCGGCGTGCCCAGGTTCCCAGCCGCGCTGCAGAGACGGACGCGGAGCCCTCGGGGAAGACGAAGCGGCGGCGGCCGCCGTCCGGGCAGGAGCCCCGGGGCGGGAGGGGTGCAGGGCGGAGGGGCGGGCGGGCTCCCCCAGTCCCGCGCCCCGGGGCCGCCGCCTTCCAGGGGCGCCCGGCCCCACCCACGTGGAGGCGCCCCGCCCCCGCGCCCCCGCGCCCCCGCCCCCGCGAGGGAAGACTTCCCCGCCGGGCGTCCGCGTCCCCCGCACACCCCCGCGTCGCCCTCCAGCCCGGGTCCGAAACCGCGCGCCCCTCCCCCCGCGCCGCTGTCCTCTCCTGCCCGCCCCGGCGCTCCCGCCCACCCGGCGCCAGCCCCGCCCAATCACCGCGCGCCGCCGCCGCTCCCTTTGTCTGAGCCGCCAGCCCCGGCCAATGGGGGCGCGCGGCGGCGCGCGGCCGGGCCAATGGGCGAGCCGGGGGCGTGGCTAGCGGGAGGTGCCGGGCGCGGGTCGGGGCTGTTAGTCTCCGAGGCTGGGTCGCCAGGGACGTGGGAGGGACGGTCCCGCGTCGCGGCTGCGCGGAGAGGGATGGCGGTTTGCGGGATCACGGTCGGCCCCGAGGCCCGAGAGGGTTCGGTCCCGAGCAGCCGTTGGCGTCGGGCGCCCTGCCCGCGCTTCCCTAGGGACTCGCGGAGAGGTGCAGCCGCGCCCGGTGACGCAGGTGCCCGGCCCGAAGGAGCAGCGGGCGTCCGGCTCCAGCGAGCCCCGAACCGAGGGTGGGCCCCGGTCTCGGCCCCGTGGGGAGTGTCCCCGAGCTGGGTCGTACTAGGGGAACGTCCGAGCGCTCGAGCCAGCGCCTGGGGACTCGGGTCTGCTGGGGACCCGGCCAGGGCGCGGCCTCTGCTCTGCGCTGCCCCGGATCCCTTCCCGTCGGGACGGGCACCTTACCGGGGCGGGCGAAGGGAGGCTCCCCGTTCGCTCAGCCAAGCCCTGAGGGGCGGCAGTGGGGAGGCCCTGACCCTTTTATCACCTTGGATTGCCCTCCCCGGGGCAGGGGGAAGTGGGAAAACCGTCCTTGGGATGGCAAAGGGCTAGTTGATGTCTTCTTGTCCCTAACACACATGCAAAGGCAGGTGAGCCGGTTCTAGGTGGAGGACTTTGGTGCATCCCCTCTGCACGTTCCTTAACGGTAACACACACGGTCTTAATTCCGTGAGGAGAAACTGCAGCATGCGTCAGTGACCCAGGCCTCAGGAAAGGAGCTTTTCAGACTTTCCTAGGGTTCCAAACCTTGCCTGCAGGGAAATCTCAGACCGAAATGGAAGTGGCAGCAAAGCAAGTGGCTCGGTTTGAAACCCCTGGGCGCGAGATTTCAAAGGTTCCTCTCGTTGAAGGGTCCTGTCCAGTCAGCGAGTCATACAGGAGGTGGGAAATGATAGAGGGGTTGGCACTACCTTATCACAGACATCCCAGGTTTGTGGGCTCAGCCCCTGAGAATGCTGTCCCTATGTCCCTGGCACCGTTGTCACTAAAGTCACCATCCAACTCCTTACTGCCAAGGCCACTGGGCAGAGAGCTCTAAAGCTCCATCACATGGATCCCAAGGCAGGCAGGCAGCTACGCGCCGGGAACTTCACAGCAGCCGGGAGTGGAGGGGCTGGAGGTCAGCACTCCCAGCATCCGGACCTCGTCCAGCCCTGCGTGCCACCCCCAGACCCAGATGGATACGGCCTCGAAGATGCAGCTCCCAGGGATTAAGCATCCAAGGCCTGAGACCTGAGCGGGTTTAAAGGCCACAAAGGGACTGAATCAAGATAGCAGCTTGTATGATTCTTAGCAGCCACCTCTCTCTGTCCTCAATCCCTGGAAATGACGCAGTAAAAAAAAAAATGTAATACGCTATGACCAGGAGGACAAGAAGGGGGCCCTCCGTGGACCAGAAATCTCAAGGAGGCCCGGGGACATTGGGGGACTGTTGCTCTGGCTGGAGGGAAGAAACCACAGCCTTGGAGCATGGAGGTGAAACCTGCTGGCAGGTGATGGTGGCTCCCAGAGGAGCCGTTCACAGAGGCGGCTGCTCCCAGGAGCTGTGGGGCCTGGGACAACGGCAGGGGAGCTACGGGGTCAGCCCTGGCCGTGCTCAGCAGCAGGGAGTGAGTAAAGAGACCCCATTGCCCAATGACACCTGGGAGGAGCGGTGAGTCCCGTGTCCCCAGAGCCAGCACAATGCTCCCAGTGTCTGACTGCTGGGCCCAGCTCGAGGTCTCGGGCAGCTGACCGCTTGCTGACGGACAAGCTGGGAATCTCCCATATGAAGCGGAACACAGGCCTGGAATCGCCAACCCCAGAGAAACACCAAACCCCACAAACAAAAGAATAGGGGTGCGTGAGGCAGGGCCTACCTTGCAGCTGTCCACTGGGGTGGGGTCCCCATCCTCCTGGACCCAGGCTAGTCTGCATTTCCCAGGCCCCCTTGCAAGGGGTGTGGCCAGGTGGTGGGCTCCTCTCCTGGGTGTGGGCTGATGTGTGCCTCTCCTGTGCCTCTCCACTCACCCCTGCCTGCCGTGGGCCCTGACAGGGACAGCTAGAGTGACTCAGGAAACCTCACATTGAGGAGGTGGGGTCACCATCAGCCTGGGGCCCCCGTGACTGCAGGTGTTGAGGCCACTGTCAAACAGGACCCCTTGCCATAGTCCTTAAGAGAGAAACCCACGTCTCTGTTGTTTAGGCTGTTACACCAGGGTCTATTCGTTAGAGCAACTTAACTTACAGTTCACGTGCCAAATTAACAATGGATCCCAACTTTTTACTCCTCTGTAGCAGAACTTTCCATCCCCTTCCTTGCCCTGGCCCCTGGGTGGGTGTGGGTACTCTGCTCACTTTGGCTCTAGGCTTGGCAGGGTGACTCCTGGCCCACGGGATGTCAGCAGATGCGAAGTGGGCTGAGGCCTAGAATGTACTAGCAAGCCCGGCCTTGTCCTCTTGCAGGCCAATGACCCTCCCCGAGAGACTGGCTTGTGGGAGAGGGAAGGGCGCAGATGCTGGGGAGACACAACTTTGATTCAAACTGTCCAAAAGCAATTTATGTAACCGAAAGGTTCGTAGCCCCGTAATACTCTGACATAAAACAAAGTAAAATAATCTGGGGAAGTGAACTCAGATGACTTTTGCTTTCTTCATTATTTTTATATATTATTCAGAATGTTACAGGAATATATTATGTCTATATTCAGGCAAAAATAATAAAATAAAACAATAAAATAAAAAACCACGATCATGTGAAAAAAGAAAAATAAGCTTAAAGAGATACTTTCCAAAAGTCAACCAAGTGTCTCGGGAAACAGGAAAGTCGGGGCACTGAAATAGGAAACACTCGATCTGTGGCCGAGGACCGATGGATCTGGCAGAGGGTGAGTCACCGAGAGGGACGGGGATGGGGACTCAGGAGCCTCCCGCAGAAGGCAGGGCATGGGTCAGAAAAGTTACGACTGTGAAGGAGAAGTTTAGCAACGTGGAAGATAGGCCCATAGTTTTCCACAGCCATTTAAATGCAATTCCCAAGGAACAAGAACAGAAGGAAGGAAAACTTTAAGGAAATAATAAAAGAAAACTATCCAGGGCCAGGGAAGATGCAGTGTAACAAGGTTTTAGAAAAAGTGGGGGAAGAAAACATGTTAGGTCCCAAAAAAAAAAAAAATGAAGGAAGAAAAGGAAGGAAGGAAGGAGGGAGGGAGGGAAAAGGAAAGCAAGGAAAGAAAGAAAAGGGTGACATCACACACTGGCAACTTGGGGTCCGAAAACAGTGGGGGCACCAGCACAGTCCATAGGGAAGATTATCTAAGCCTGTGATTCTATGCCTGGCCTGACAGCCGCTTGGTGAGAAGGAAAAGCAAACACTGTTTTTGGTCAGCCAAGTGTTCAGGGTCTATTTCCCACAAGTAAGTACCCTCTGAAATAGTTACTGGGTTACGTACTCCAGCAAAATGAAAAATAAATCCAAGAGGGATGCAGAAGGTACAGGAGCTGGGGACACTGTTTTCATCAGGGTACATGGAAAATACTCCTGACACCAGGAGGAGGACCCAGGTGATCTCAGCAGTTTGGGGAAGGAGGAGGGCGCAGAACTGCAAAAGGCTGTGTCTCGGGGATAATGTACAACCGATTATCTCTAGACAGGTAGGAAGAGGCAAGTTCAAGTGCACATGTTCATAATTTAAAGTAACCACCAGATGAACAGAAATAGGATGTCAGCCCTCAGTCCCATCCAAGGAAAAGGATGGAACAAGGACAAAGTGCTGCGTCCAACAACAGCAGGAAGCAGGGGTGGGTGGGAACGGACTGGGCAAGTGAGACCCAGCTCTGAGTCATAGGCGGAAGATCCAGGCCTCTGGCTGTCACAGGACCTGCTAATGTGTTCAAGTCGCGCATTCAGAGAGTAAGACACTGAGCTAGATAAAAATCCAGATGGGCCGGGAGTGGTGGCTCACACCTGTAATCCTAGCACTCTGGGAGGCCGAGGCACGAGGATCACTTGAGGCCAGGAGTTTGAGGCTACAGTGAGCTAGGACTGTGCCACTGCATTCCAGCTTGGGCAGCCGAGCAAGGACCCTCTCCCCAGGTGTCTGAAAAAAGTATAGAAAGCAAAAAATTACCGAAGTACGCATATTAGTAAATCCAAATTTAGTGGGAAATCTTTTTTTTTTTTTTTGAGACAGAGTCTCACTCTGTTACCCAGGCTAGAGTTGAGTCCATCAGCCTAGGCTGTGAGCATCAGCCTAGCTCACAGCAACCTCAAACTCCTGGGCTCAAGCAATCCTGCTGCCTCAGCCTCCCAAGTAGCTGGGACTACAGGCATGCGCCACCATGCCCGGCTAATATTTTCTATATATATTAGTTGGCCAATTTCTTTGTATTTATAGTAGAGACGGGGTCTTGCTCTTGCTCAGGCTGGTTTCGACCTCCTGACCTCGAACGATCCTCCCGCCTTGGCCTCCCAGAGTGCTAGGATTACAGGCTCGAGCCACCCCGCCCGGCCTGGGAAATCTTAATATACCAGTCCCAGAAGTCGGGAGACCAAGTGGGCAGAACACAATGAGGGAAATAACAGATCTGAAAAGCACAGATAACAAACTTGAGCCAATAGATCTATATATCAGAATATAATCAATGAACAGACACTATATTATTTTCACACATGGACCAGTCCCCCCAAAATTGACCATTGATTGGGCCACAAAAGAAATCTCAGTAGGTTACAAGAAGTGGAAACCATGCAGCTCACACTCTTTAACTACAATGAAACCACTTAAAAATTAAGAGCAAGAAGACAGCATTACAAAAAGAGGCACCTTCGTGTTTAAGGACTCCCTTCTAAATAACTCCCGGGCAAAGAAGGAAATCAAAACAGAAATTGAAAACTATTTATAAGTGAAGAAACGGGGAACATTCTATCTCAAAAACTTGTAGGATATCCCAAAGGAAAAGTTGAAAATGTATAGTCTTAAGTACATTTATTGGAAAACAAGAAAGATTGAAAAGGGATAAATTGAGATCTCAACTGGAGAAGTTGGATAAAAAGCAACAAGGACAGTCTCTATGGAAAACAGTATGGAGATTCCTCAAAGAACTATTAATAAAAATAGACCTACCATTCAATCCAGCAATCCCACTGGGCATTCACCCAAAGGAAAAGAAGTCTCTCTGTCAGAAAGGCCCCTGCACCCGAATGTTTATAGCAGCACAATTCACAATTGCAAAGACGTGGAACCAACCCAAGTGCCCATCGATTCACAAGTGGATTAATAAAATGTGGTACATCTACACCGTGGAGTACTACTCAGCCATAAAAAGGATGAATTAACGCCTTTTGCAACAATTTGGATGGACCTGGAGACCAATCTCCTAAGTGAGGTATCTCAAGAATGGAAAAACAAACACCACTTGTGCACAGAGGGAAGTAAAACTCAGTGGAAATCAAGCAGATGGGGGCTGGGGGACAAAAACCTACCCGACAGGTACAGTGAACACTATTCAGGTGACAGGCACTCCTATAGCCATGACTCAAGCATTACAAAAGCCATCCATGCAACCAAAAACATTTGTGCCCCCTTAATATTTCGGAAAAAAAAAAAAGAAAGCAACAAGGAAACCCCAGCATTGTGTCCAGGTCTTTGTATCTGTGCTCATGAAGAAAGCCGGAACACAGACTTCATTCCAGTCTTTCCCACTTGGGTTAGGGGAAGGGCTGGGAAGAGCCCTATCTCGTCCTGTGCTTGGGAGGAGTTGACATGATTTGGTAACTATTTAATACCTCGTCCTTGAAAATTCAGTAGAACTTGCCTTAAGACTACCTGGGCCTGGTGACATTTTTCTGAATCTTTCTTGATCACGTTTCCACTTCTTCTGTGGTTATTTCTACTTCTTCTGGAGTCGAATGTTTCTAGAAAATGATCTATATTTCTTTTTTTTTTCTTCCTTTTATTTCATCATATTTTGGGGGTAGAAATATTGTTAGGGTTACAAATATTGCCCCTGCCCCCCCCCATGCGCCAGAGATTCAAGCGTGTCCTATATTTCTTTTTATTTTGCCAATGCAGAATTATATCTGGAACTCTCATGATTTAACCACTTCGGTACCAGCTTTGACTATAGTCGATAGCCACAGATGAACGCGCACAGCGACTTTAGCCGACAGCCGCGATATGACTTTTCTAATTTTTCATTTATCAAAATAAAATTGTGAACATTTGAAAATAGCGTAATGAAAACATATATGTATATGTTACGTATTCTGATATTTACATGACAAGTAAAGCTGCCTGTGAAGTAAAACAAGCTTCCAGTGCTTTAAAGCTTTCCTCATCACACGAGAGCAAAACGGACCCGTCGTCAATGCACAGCACAGACTGTCCTGCGGACCCTGAGCGCCGGCTGTGGGCGAGGTTTCGCGGCCGGTGAGCGCCGTACCGAAGTGGTTAAAAAAGTAACTCTGCACTTGTATTTTTGGTTTCCTTATTCTGCATGCGTGTGCACGTGTGCATGTGCGTGTGCATGTGTGAGCTCACACTCGAGTGTCTCTCCCTCTCTCTTCATTTTTCTTCGGCCCACCCGCTGGGGGCTGACTTCATTTCTTCCCTCTGCTGTGTCCTGTCATCCTTCTTTCTCAACTGGCCTTTTCTGCTCAGCTTATAAACAGGCTCAAGTTTCTCTCATCCTGAAAGCAAACAACACCATCGACAACAACAAACCGACTCACCAAAACACACCTCCCTTTACGCCAAGGGCCCCTCGAGTTCATGTTCTTCCTTCTCCCTCTGCTCTCAGGGAAACATCTGGAAAGAATAGCCTACCCAGGGCTTCTGTTTGTTTTGTCTTTTCCCCAATCCACTGCAGACTAGTAATACTTTCGCAAAATATAATAAAGCGAACGACCAGGAAAATGGAATAAAAGCCCCAAAGACATCCAAGATGTAGGCCCTCGTTTTTATCATGAGGTTCAGCAGACACAGGCTGCTCTGTCGGTCGCTATAACAGTGACGGCAACAAACGCTGATCCTCCATCGCCGCGCTTATCCCACGGGGACGAGAGTCACTCCCAACTCTTTTTTTTTTATTTTTTTGAGATAGAGTCTTACTCTGTTGCCCAGGCTAGAGTGAGTGCCGTGGCGTCAGCCTCGCTCACAGCAACCTCAAACTCCTGGGCTCAAGCCATCATCTTGCCTCAGCACCCCCCCCCCCCCCCCCCCCCNCCCGAGTAGCTGGGACTACAGGCATGCGCCACCATGCCCGGCTAGTTTTTTCTATATATATTAGTTGGCCAATTAATTTCTTTCTATTTATAGTAGAGACGGGGTCTCGCTCTTGCTCAGGCTGGTTTCGAACTCCTGAGCTCAAAGAATCCGCCCGCCTCGGCCTCCCAGAGAGCTAGGATGACAGGCGTGAGCCACCGTGCCAGGCCTTACTCCCAGCTCTTGACGGCCTGGTCCTCGGCCACACCAGAGGGTGCTGTTGGGGACCCTTCCGTTTCCGCGTTGTCTCGACTCCGGCCACCTGGCTTCTGCTTGCTCCCCTCCTTGCCCTGGCAAGAGTCCCCTGAGACGTCCTAGGACCCCCCCAGCCTTTGTCTCCCCGGTGACTCCAGGACCACCTCTGCCCCTGTTCTTGGCCCCTCTGCTCCGCCTGCTCCCCTTCCCCTTCCTGCTTCTTTCTTGTCTCCACTCGGGGCCCCTCTTCCTTTCCCGGCCCACTGCTGCTCTCCACACGCTTTCTCCGTGTGACTGTCCTGGGCCGAGCCCCTGCGGCTCTGTCCTCCGGGCCACAGCCTCTCCACAACCGCCCTGGCCTTCGGTGGCCTCCACTAGGAGGCTTGGATGTCCTCAGCGCCCTGTGCCCAACACGGCCACATCAACCAGAATCTCAGGGTTAACTCGGAAGGATCCGGGTCTGCTCGCAGATGGGAGGGAGCTGCGTGTCCCGGTGTCCGAGAGCGGGAAGGAGCCCGGGGCGCCCTACTCGGGCTGCGCCACCAGATACACCTTCTGTGTCCCAGTCACTGGCGCTGCATGACAAACAGGCCCAGACCACCCTGTCATCAGGCTCACACGTGCCGTGGGGCAGGAGTTGGGACCAGGAGGACGGCTCCGTGAAGTATGAGGACTCCACAGCAGGAGGTGACTAGAATGGCCTTGGGGACTGGAATCACGTAGAAACGTCTTCACTCGCGTGTCTGGCAGCTGATACTGGCTATCAGCTGGAGCTCAGCGGGGCCTCCCACTGGAGCAGGAAGAACCTGCCCCTGGGCTCCCCCGCCATCTGGGCTTCCCCACAACATGGCGGCTCCAGCTCCTGCTCCAAAGACAGGGACCCTGAGCCCAGTGGAAGCTGCAGGGCTGTTCTGGGCCAGCCACGCCAGCCATTCAAGGGAGGGCCGTACACCTGTCCCCTGAGGGGAGAGTACCAAAGGAGGGCTCCTGGGTCTCAGGCTCTGTGTCTGTCCGCGTCGGCTTGGGAGTTCCCAGAGCCCTGGTGGGTCCAGTTTAGAGGGTGTGGGGGAGACCCAAGAACCGGTGTTTTCTTCTAAACGTCTATAATATTATTTAAGTGTATGCAAATGTATATAATAAACATAGCAATTATATGAAGTCACATATAGTCACATGCATTTATATACATGCACACACCCCAGGATTTTCTTTTTTAGAGATGTGGTCTCACTCTGTTGCCCAGGCTGAAGTGCGACCACAGCTCGCTGCAGCCTTGAACTCCGGAGCTCAAGCGATCCTCCCGCCTCAGCCTCCTGAGTAGCCCAGATGACAGGTGAGAGCCACCGTACCTGGCCAGCTTTTTATTTTGAAATAATTGTAGATTCACATGCAGTTGTCAGAAATATCAGAGAGATGCCTCACTTCCCCCAGTGGTGACACGTGCGAAACGACTGCAGCAGCCCAGGATAGGGAGGGTGCTGACCCCAGTGCAGCCAAGACACAGGACTGTCCCTTCACCACAGGGAGCCCATGTTACAGCCGCACCCACCTCCTTCCACCTGCTCCTCAGCCACCCCCCACCCCCCCACTGCTCTCTGTTTATACAGTGTTGTCATTCCAAGGATATTTCGTAAATGGAATCACAGAGCACATGACCGCTGGGGATTGGCTACTGTCTCCCAGCATAACCCTCCCAGGGTCCATCCGGGCTGCGGTATCGACAAAATGTTCCATCCTCCGGCTGGTTAATATTCCAGCTGGTTAGTATTCCCCGCTGGTTAGTATTCCAGCTGGTTAGCGTTCCCGGCTGGTTAGTATTCCGGCTGGTTAGTATTCCCGGGCACCGCAGCATCTGTAACCACTCACCCTCCGCAGGCGGCTGGGTTGTTTCCGGTTACAGCTATTACAAATGAAGCTGCCACGTACATTTGTGTTTCAGGATTTTGTGAGCACAGATCTTCATTTCTCTGGGACGGATGCCCATGGAATGCGACTGTGGGGTTGCCTGGTACTTGTGTGTTTAGTTTTGAGAGCAACTGCCAAACTGTTTCTGGAGCGGTTGTGTCATGGTGCATTCCCACCAGCAACGCATGCGTCATGCAGTTTCTGCACATCCTTGCCAGCATTAGGTTTTGTGAGTATTTTTTATTTTGGCCACTCTGAGATACCTCGCTATGGTTTCCTTTTGCATTTTATTGAGGACCGATGATGCTGAGCTGCTTTCCACGTGCTTGTCCGCCACCTGTACGACCTCTATAGGGAAGTGTGTGTTCACGGCTTTTTCCCCGTGTTCTAATTGAATTGTTTGCTTTTTCACCATTGAGATTTAAGAATTCTTTACATATTTTAGACACTAGCCCTTGGTCTCCTGTGTGCTTAAGAGACATCTTCTTCCAATCCGCACTTTTGTCTTTTTACACCCTGAACATGGTCTTTGTACTTTTGAATAATTTCCAACTTACAGAAAAGTTGTTAAGACTAGTACAGAGAGCTCCCCTATCCTGGTACCCGGATTCTCCAAGGATTAACATTTTCTACACTTTCTTCTTTTCTCTCTTTCTCTCTCTCTTTGAGCCACTTGAAAGTAAGTTGCAGACATCGTGCCCATTCCCCGCCGTCACCGCAGTGTGCGCTTCCTAAATCAGCGACGGGCTCCTATGGAACCGGAGTGTAAGCATCAAAATCAGGATCTTAATGTAGATATGAAACCACCGAGAGCCCACAGACGCCACCAGGATTTCCCGAACAGCCCCAAGGATGCCTTTCCTTGTCCTGGAATTGGGTCCGGGCTCACGGAGTAGTTTGTTGCTACGTTTCTTTAGTCTCCTCAGGTCCAGAATTCAAAACTTCCCTATGGCTCTGTCCTTCCACACTTTGTTCCACACTTGGGTCTGGGGGCTGGAACTCGGGGAGGACGGCAGGTGAGGGGGACACGGGCTCGGGCAGATCTTTCCCGCCCATCGAGGCGTCTCTGTCTTTGAGCACATCCCGGCTGTCCGGCACAGTAGGATATTCTGGGCTCATCGTGAACATTCCCTGTCCCAGCCCTGGACGCAGCCTTTTCTCCAAGGAGCCCTTGTTCCTGGGCGTGGAAAATGGAATTTGGGAGCTAGGATCTGGGCAGGGTGCCGGGTGTGCTCGGTGCTGCTGGGGCCTCGCTGTTTCCGGGCTGGTTTGAGAGGCAGAGCTGGGACACTCCCTGCCCCATCTGTTTCCGAGTCTGTCCACGGCGTTGCAGACACGAGCTCGCACGGATACCCCAGCTGCAGTCCGCACCACAGCGTCACTCTGGCCTCTCCTTCCAACCGGACGCCCCCCTCCCCGGCGGGACGGGCGGACGCTGGGCTCCACTGCCCGGGGGACACCTGCCAGCCTGCCTGCCAGGCTGGTGCCCGGAAGGGGAGGGAAGAGAAAAGGGGAGGACCAGAGGAGCATCCTGGGTCTGTTGTCGCAAGGACCACAAACCAGGCGGCTTAAAACAACAGAGATGTGTCCTCCCGGGGCCGGAAGTCCGAGGCCAGGCTGTCACGGAGGGTCAGTCCCAGGCTCGCTGTGGGTGCTGGTGCTCCTTGGCAGCCCTGGGCTTCTGGAAGCATCCCTCCTATCTCTGACCCTGCACGCCGCCTTCTCTCCTCTCCATGTGTCTCTGCGGACAAATCTCCGTCTTCTCAGCACGGCAGCCACTGGACCAGCGCCTTGCTCACTGCCCCAGTCCCGATGCACCACCGCGGGCAGGTCGGCGCACCTTAACTGAGTCACATCTGCAAAGGCCGCACTTCCAAATAAGGTCACAGTCTCAGGGACTGGACACTGGGGCTTCAGCTCTTCTTTCTGAAGGACACTGTTCAGCCCAGACAGGTGGAGTTTGCATCTGCAATAAGCCCCTGGGCCTGCTGCCCCACCGTCTCCGGGACACCTGGGCCGAGTGTCCGTCCAAGTTCGACAGGCAGGGAGGGGCCTGGAGCTGAGGGCAACGGGATGGCTGCAGGGCAGGGGCTGTGGGAGGGGCGGGAGGAACTGCTGGCCTGAGAGGGACGGGGCAGGGGTGAGGGAGCCCTGCCCGGGAGTGATATTCGCTCACCCCCGACAGCCAGCCTGAGCCTCAGACCTCGAGCGGGGCCTCCTGTCTTGGCCGCTCTGGCCTGAGGCCTCAGGTCCGACAGGCTGGGACAAGCAGAGTGGTTCTTCCCAGGCCGGGGCGGTGGTGGGCAGTGCGTCGGCCCACGGGTCTACCAGAGGGCTCCCCTCAGTTCCAGCACTGCCCCCCAGTACGACAGCCCAGCCCTCCCGGGCTTAGTTCCTCCTGTACCTCGAGGTGAGGCAGCTGGACCAGGGGCCCCACCTGGACTGGCGCCCGCAGGCACACCCGCTCGTGCATCTGGCCATTTCACAACCTGTCCTGAGCCTAAAACTTAAAGGACACCGTCCCTCGAGGAGCATAAACGCTTTGGCTGCTCAGGCAGGGCTGTTCCCCAAAGGTGTTCTAAGCACTGCTGGACCCCGGAGAGAACGGGGTTCTGGAACTTGCTCTCGGTCACAGGGGTCGGCTGGATCCCATTCAGATTTGAGCAGCATCGAGCCACATCTGGCACCTGGAACTCAAGGAGGCAGCCCGCCCTGCTGAGCTGCTCACGGAGGTGGTTCTCGTCACAGGGACGGGGAAACTGGATCCGCTCGGGGGACGTGGCCCCTGCCAGGATCTGCCCAGGGGTCAGCCCCACCGTGGTTCTGTTTGGGGCAGGGAGCCATGGGCCTGGGGCGCAGGGAAAGGGCTTAAAAGGCCTGGTTCCCTGGCCGGCCAGAGCAGCCGCTTAGCTCGACCGAACTCGCGGGGGCTGGAAGCGCCCCCTCTGTCCTCGAAGGTTCATTTGTCTGATGAATTTGTCATAACTTGAAAGGCCCTGGTTTATATGCTAACTTCCTGTTCCAGTTCAGCTGCCAACACGACCACAGGCAGGTTAATCGCACGTCCATCAGCGAGGGGTGGGTGGGGGGTTGGGGGGGGTCGGGGGGTGGGGGTGGGGGGAGAGCGACACAGCCCTCCCTCCCGCCTGCCACTGTGGCCCAGCCCCACCAGCCCACCAGCCCACCAGCCCCACCGGCCCCACCGGCCCCACCAGCCCCACCAGCCCCACCAGCCCCACCAGCCCCACCAGCCCCACCAGCCCCACCGGCCCCACCGGCCCCACCAGCCCTGACAGCCTGCCCCTGGCTCCCACCTCCGCGTCCTGCCTGCAGAGAGCGTGGGAATTGGGGGGGCTCACAGAGTCACCTGGGGATATCCACCCCAGACACGAAAATGCTTTTAACCCGGCACCTCCAGGTACCCCCTCCTGAGTCCCACTGGGTTCCCAAAAGCAGAGCAGGGACCCTTGCCCGAACGCGCTCATGCACCTGAGAACCAGGCCCCAGTGGGGCGGGCGGACCCACCTCAGGAGGCAAAGGCGACAGTGCGGAGGCCCCGGGCAGGTGGCGGGCGGCGCGCACCCTTGGAGATGCTGTGTGCCGCAAAGGCGCAGCGCCAGGCGGCGAGGGCACAAGCAAGTGGCCCCTCGAGTGCCTCCTCTGCGCTGGCTGGCCGTTCCCTGGGGACAGCAACTGGTGCCTGGAGGGTCCTCGTGCTTCGTAGTCTTCTGTGCCTTTTGAATTTTAAAAACAGTGTTGTTCTAGTTTCCTGGGGCTGCTCTAACACATTTCCACAAACTTGGTGACTTCAAATGACAACAGCTCATTCTCTCACGGGTCTGGAAGCCAGAAGCGCAAAATCAAGGTGTCGTCAGGGCCGAGCTCCCTCCCGTGGCTCCGGGAGGACCCTTCCTGTCCCTTCCAGCTTCCCCGGCCCCGGGTGTGCCTGGGCTCGTGGCCGCATCACCCGCCTCTGCCTCTGTCTTCACGTGGCCTCCTCCTCCGTGTGTCTGTCCCAAATGCCCTGCCTTTCTCTTGTCAGAAGGACACCTGTCCTTGGATTTAGGGCCCAACCTAAAGCCAGGATGCCCTCGAGTCAACCAGAACCTGGAGGGGTCAGTGGGGTGTGATGCCCGGGAAAGAGGCCACCGGCCCAGAATAGTGCCCGGATGCCTGGACACAAGCACCTGGCCACCTGGGTACCTGAATATCTGGACACCTGGACTGCTCTCCCCAGTGCCCCTTCTTCAGGCCTGGGGTGCCCCAGCTGGTCCCCAGGTCCAGGGTCACACAGGATGGCAAGAAGGAAGATGCCGGAAGCATGATCAGAGCATGAGTGTGTACCTGAGGCCCAGAACAGAGTGGAGCTGAGCGGGCAGATGGTGCTGAGACCACTCAGCCGGGCCTGGTGCCCTGAGACTGTGTGTCCCAGACTGAGGCTCTCGGGTGGCTTATGCCCACCTGGTGCGGCAGCCCGACACATATTCAGCCACAAAGCCAGTGGGGTGCAGTGTGCGGGGTCAGGCTGCTCTGGGCTCTGGGTGTGCTCAAAGGCCACCCAGCCACCCTTCTGGCCTGCAGACACCCAGGCACCCCCTTGGCTGCGTGTGTGTCGTCCCCAGGCCTCACTACAACAGCAGCTGCAGTGTCCAGCTCCGAGCTGTGTCCCCAGCTCCCTGTGCACACGCCAGGCCCACGCTGGGCGCTAGACGCCTGTGTGAACTGAGGCCCGCTGACCCGAGACCTGCTCCACCCTCACCCACAGCGTCCGGGGAAACTGGCGGGAGCGGCCCCTGCCTGGTGAGTCCGCGGAGGCTGCTGTCGCCAGCTCTGGCCCTAGGAGCAGGTGGCGGAGAGACGCCGCCCCTCTGGGGACACTTAGGGGCCTGGGAGACCAAGTCAAGCTTCCGGCCACCCCCGCAGCCCGTCCCAAGGGCCTCAGCCAGCAGGTGGGCAGCCGGCAGGAGGCCCCAGGTGACCTGACGGAGGAGCGGGGAGAGTCCGGCAGACCAGAACGCAGCCCCCGTCGTCCCCAAACAACCGCTTCACAACAAGGGCCGCCCGGGTGGTGGGGGAGAATTTTCCATTCAGTGGTGCCATGTCCGTGGGATATTGACTGAAAACATGACCCTGGTCCCCATGTCACACCATGTGCCAGAATCAATTAAAAATGGATCATAGGCCGGGCGCGGTGGCTCGCGCCTGTAATCCTAGCACTCTGGGAGGCCGAGGTGGGTGGATTGCTCCAGGTCACGAGTTCGAAACCAGCCTGAGGGAGACCCTATCTCTACTAAAAATACAAAGAAATTAACTGACCAACTACAAATATATATACAAAAAATTAGGCGGGGTGCGGTGGCTCATGCCTGTAATCCTAGCACTCTGGGAGGCCGAGGCGGGCAGATTGCTCGAGGTCAGGAGTTCGAAACCAGCCTGAGCAAGAGCAAGACCCCGTCTCTACTATAAATAGAAACAAATTAATTGGACAACTAACACATATAGAAAAAAATAGCCGGGCACGGTGGTGCATGCCTGTAGTCCCAGCTACTCGGGAGGCTGAGGCAGGAGGATCGCTTGAGCCCAGGAGTTTGAGGTTGCTGTGAGCTAGGCTGACGCATGGCACTCTAGCCTAGGCAACAGAGTGAGACTTTGTCTTAAAAAAAAAAAAAGGATCATAGACCAAATGTGTAAAATAAACCCCAAAGCTTCTAGAACAAAACATAGCAGGATCTCTTCGAAACATCGTGGGCAGCAAAGACTCGTGACACGGGACACCAAGGCACCAGCCGTGAAGGGAGAAGCTGGAAGACAGAGAAGGTGGGCTACACCGGGGGCAACGGAGTCCACGCCGCCCAGCGAGCACCGACAGGCAGGCACGCAGATGTCCAGCAGGGTTGTGGGGCCAGAAAAAGGAAAACAAACCAATTTTTAATTGAACGAGCCCTACCTAGACGGGAAGGATGTCCGAGAGAGAGCCGAGGAGCAGATGGAACATCGGCCAGTGTCGTAATCTCAGGGAAACAAACGTTCGGACCACAGTGAAATCCCACGTCATACCTGCCAGAGGGGCCAGGCTAAAATCTCAAAGGCTGACAATTCTAAGTGCTGGCGGGGAGGTGGAACACCTCGTGCTCTCAGACGCTTCCGAAAGTGGGAGTGCAGCGGTCGGACCATTCCTGAAAACAATTGGGCGGTTTCTAGGCGCTCCTGTGCTGGCCCTACCACCCAGTAACTCCACTCCCAGGTGGAACTGGCCTGTGTCAGCTTGGCGGGGACGTGGTATCTACTAGATATGGGGGGTCAAACCGTATTCTAGATGTTTCTGTGGAGGTGTTTTTAGATGAGATTAACATTTGCGTCCGTGGACTGTGAGGCTGTCTCCCTAATGGGAGTCGGCCTCATACAGTCACTTGAAAAACACCTGAGCGGAACAGAAGGGACGCCACCCCGCCCCCACCCCTCCGGCCTGGACGTTAGAACTGGGACATGGAAGCGCCTGGCCTGGACCCACCCTGCAGCAAGCTGTGACCACGATCACCTTGCAGCACCTGATCCCTGGGCCCGGAGATCTGTTTGGGGTAACGTGCATTGAATTTGTTTTGTTTTCTGATTACAAAAATGAATACATTTCAAAAAGGAAATTTGAAAAACATAGAAAATAATAAAGAAGAGGATAAACCCACCCATCACGCTATTACTACCCGGGTGTACTTCCTCAGGTCCCTGAGGCTGCTGGCCCAGGAAGAAGAGGGGGTAGGACAGCTGGACCAGGGACACTGCAGCTCAGGGTTCTCTGGGCCCCTGTCCTTGCCATACTCACCTCTTCACTAACAGTGCAGGGAGGACCCCTCTCCGTGGCCTAGACTCATAGCTGCCACTGAAGCCATCAGGCCTACAGACAACCCACCCTCTTCTCTCCACCCACCTCGGCCCCTTCCTTCTCCTCCAGGAAGCCTTCCTGGACTGACCCACACCCCAGCTGCTCTCAAGCTGGGCCAGGTCCTCCAGCTTGGAGCCAGGGTTCCTCTCTGTAGCTGGGTCTCCCCGTCGGGGATGAGACCTGGGCCAGGCAGACGGGTGCCTGGGCTGCGGGCCTCCTCCTCCGGATGACCGAGAACATGCTGGAAGCACAGTGCTACATGCCGGAGTCGGACCAGGACTGGGGAGCTGTCGTGATGGGATTCTGTTGCCAGCCAGGCCTGGGGTGAGAGCAGGAGTCTGTGGGGAAGGCCGGGTCCGTCTTGGAGTCACCCTGCCTGGATCCCCTCCTCCCCTGACCCACCCTCTCAGCTCCCCCAGCAGCGGCGGCCACTTTAATAGAAAAAAATTGAGTTTGTCAAAGCGGTTTTAAACCTTGGGGCCTGAAACCGGCTAGCCCTCTCCCTGCTGCTGCTCGCCGGCGGGCTCCGGGCCCCAGGTGCTCCGCTGGGGAAGGAAATGTGTCTGACCGACACCCGTTTAAGGGTTAACTGAGGCCAAAACGCAGCTCTGCAGGCCCCTCTTGTTCTGAGGCCCCTGATGCCCTGGTCCCGCGGTCACCACGGGGTGTGGGTGCAGACAAAGCTGTGTTCATCGCAGCCCCGGGCCTGATGACAGTGGCACAAGGACCCCATTCTCTGCTGTCCTCAGCTGTGTCCCCTCCCCCAGTGAGCCTGACATCAGAGGCGCCCGGTCAACATCCTGGGAGCCCCCACTCCCACCCCAGGGCGCAGGCTCAGCTGCTGGGGCTCAGGGAGATTCACAGGGGGCCCGCGCTGGGGGGGGAGCGGTTCTGCCTGAACCGCACAGACAGCTGCGGGTTGGCTCGGAGTGTCTCCAGCGGGAAGCCGCCTGCATTTTTACAACTGATTTTCGAACCTAAAAGTAGAAGTTCACAGCCAGCCTGTTAAATGTAATCTTGTTGGTTTCAGTCCAATGTGACCTTTTGGAATCTGGCTTCCAGACTCCTGCCATATATTAGCAGCTCCTCCCAGCTCGGGAGCCGCCTGGACACACTGTCCCAGTGACCCAGAGACAGGCCAGCCCGGCGGAGCCTGCAGAGGGGGCCGCCGGGGAGAACAGGGCCCCAGCGCATCCGTCTGCGGGTGCCGATGGGGGCTTTGGACCACATTTTTTGCTCTTGGTCTACAGGGTGGAAGTTGGGACACATCAAGTCCGCCCCATCCATGAGTCCTGGGGTTGTAGGAGCCCAAGGACCCAGCCCCTGGGTGAGAACAAGGGCAAGGTATTTGCGTTCTCAGTCTCAGCTTGCCCATCTGTAAAATGGGCATGGTCACCATGCCATGTGTCCCAGGCTGGCTGGAGGGCTGAGTAGGAGAGGAGCGGGCACCTAGATGCCCATGCGGTCATACAGGCCAGAGAGGTGGTGGAATGTAGTTGGCCAAACCCCGCCTTCTGGGTCTCCAACCCGGATTTTGTCCATCCCCTGTGGCTGCTGGGGGAGGACACAGGCAGCCAGGTTGGTTGCCTTGGGGAATATCCTCCTCCTCCCGTATTTTGGTATGGAGTCCCTGCTTTCCTTCCCCAAGCAGCCCGCACTTACTCAAAGCCCTGACCTTGGCTCCAGTTGTGTACACCCCAGCACGAAAGGCACCGGCTCAGGTTGTGTACCCCAGCACGAAACGCACCGGCTCAGGTTGTGTACCCCAGCACGACAGGCATCTGCTCAGGTTGTGTACCCCAGCACAGCACCCAGGGCAAGACCAAAGCCTGGAGCCTCTAAGGCTGGTAGACGGCCGGCCTGGTCCTCTGGGGTCCAGGCCCGCGGGCAAGGCGGGAGAGGCGCGGTCGAGTTTTGCCCACAGGGGTGGAGGAGGAAGTGTCCTTGCCCCCTCGCCCCGCGCAGTGACCTTCCCCGCAGCGGACAAAGGCCCGCAGAGCGTAAGGCGCCTCTAAGGACGCCGCGTGGCGGGTTCGGTGCCAGGAGGCGCCGGGCGCGCCCCGGGGGAGCCGCGCGCGGAGCTCGCTCTCTTCCCACTTGCGCCCGCAACGCGGGGCGGCGAGGCGGCAGGGTGGGGACTGGGCGGCCACGGCCCTCTCCGCGGTCCACGCCGCGCCGCGTGGGGAGCGGAGGGACAGCCCGGGCGCGCTGGGGGCTGGGGCGTCCGAGCCGGTGCCCGGCCGCACTCCGCGCCCCCCGGCGCGTGGAAAGGGGCCGAGGTTCCGCCCGACGGGCGGCTGCGGAGGGGTGGGGGCCGGGAGTGGGGACGCGCCTGCGGCGGGGGGCTCCCGCGTGCCCAAGCTCGCGGCCAGCACCGTCTTCCTGTGGTCCCCAGCCCCCTCCCCGAAAGCGAGAAGAGCCGGCGTGCAGGGGCAGGAGATTAGATTTCGCTCCTCCCTCATCAATTTTCTGTTTAATGTCACCGGGCCCCATTGTGGGAGAGGGAAGCACGTCACCCAGGCCATAAATCTGCAGTTATGGCGCCTCCGGCCGCCTCCCGGCCTAGGGGACAGGGCCCGCGGAGAGCAGTGGGGACCCCGCCGCGCGCCGCGCGCTTCGCCTTCTCCCGACGCGGGTCTGACTCCGGGCTCAGCCCCGGCCTGCAGCGGCGGGACCTCCAAAGGCTTTTGTTTTGGGCTGGGATGTGCGGGCTTTGATTTTTCACTACCTGCCTCAGGAGACTTTTTGCTTTGAAAAGTCCTGATATTTAAAAAAAAAAAAAAAAAAAAAAGCAAATCCAACAAATCAATTCCAGTGGGAAGAACATGGCCCCAATTTGTGTCTGTGCCTCCATCGGCAGCCAGGAAGGCTTGGGAACATCGCAGGGACCCAGGGGCGCGGGTAGGCGCTGGGCACTGCAGCCCAGAGACCCGCCCTTGGGGAATGTGCTCAGAAGTGGCCAGCGAGAGCTGGGGACAGGCAGGCTGCTCAGGCCTTCCTGGTCTGGGCTGTGGGAAGAGGGAGCTGGGAGGAGTCTCCCTTTGGGGGTTTCCTGGAAACTCCCCTCCTGGCTGGGGAATTGCTGCCTACAGCAGGTATTGATGCATCATGAATTGGGTGGAATATCTATTTGTGCAGGTCAGAGAAAAATGGATCTAGTGAATGATTTTTAATTTAATGGATCAACTATCCTGTTAACAAAAGAGGCGGTGGCCCACTTCAAGCCAGGTGGGAGCCCATGGTCAGGTGGTCCTGTGGCCCTGGCCCTGCTGCGGGTCTCCAGGGACTGCAGGAGAGGGCTTTGCCGCAGGCCTTGGCTGCTCCGTGGGAGCTTTGATAGGAATAATTTATTTTTAGTCTACAAATGCTGAAGGTAACCGGGCCAAGGACTCCAATTCCCCCAGAAATAAGGGGGAGGGGAAGAGGTTTGGCCCAGTCCAGGCAGGGGTCCTGCAAGCTGTGCCATCAGACACTCTGGGGACAGGCTGGTGGCAGGAGGAGGCTGGTGGGGGGGCCCACCCCCAGAGAGCTGGGTCAGGGAGGTGTGTCCCGCGTGTGGTCCTGTTAGACCCGGTGCCTGGCCACCTGCTTCCAGTGCAGAAATCAAGTCCGAGTGAGCAGCGGCCTGCCCTCTGGGGCCCTCTGCTGGGGCACAGGTGCTGGGGGGTGAGGTCTGGCAGGGACTGGGGTTTTCCCAGTGAGGCCCGAGGACCAGGTGGAATAGACTTCCAGGCTCCTGCCCACCCCAGGGACAGGTGAGAAGGGGCAGCCGCCCTGCCCAGCTGTAAGTGATGCTCAGAGGAACTGGGCTGGATGTGTGGGATGGGGTGGGGCTGGTGGGCCATGGCCCCCACAGACCTGGCCTGCCTGGCCACCTTCCTGTAGCTCCTGGTCCCGCCTCCCGCTGCGCGCTGTGTGCGCTGGCTGGTGTGATCAGAAGAGCCCCTCACACTCAGCCTGCAGCCCCCTCCATTCCCCCCCGTCCAGACATACCCTGACAGGGACACATGTAAACACACGTGTAAACACATGCAAACACAGGCCGTCCCCAGCCGCTCTGCTTACTCTGCATTCCCTGGGCCAGGCCTGGTCTCTCTGGGAGTGAGGCCGTGTCCTTGCCCGGAGGGCTTCCAGCCAGGCTCTGCTGTGGGGGCTGTGCCTGGAAGGACCCCATAACCCCCGCCCCTCGTTATATCCTGCACAAGCATTTGTCCCCATGCAGGGCAGCTTCAGCCACTGAGCCCTCCCCACCCGCATCCGTGGGCCTGAGCTGGGCTGTCCCTCCTGGGTCTGGCTCCTGTCGCCTGCCACAGGTTCCTCCCCAGGCGCAGGCAGACTGAAAAGGCTGTTTGGGGCAAAGCCTCGAGCGAGGAAAACTGATCACTCCTCACTTTGGCAGACCCCAAAGCACATCCCATGGCCCCGCTCCGGGCTTCCGGTGCAGAATACAGCCTCCCAGGGAAACCGCCTCCAGGTCCCCCTGAGACCCAGCACCCCTGGCCCTGGCCTTACTGCAGCTTTAGGTGGGGGCAGTGACCAGGATGGAGGAGCAGGACGCGGGTGAGTCAGGGGCCCGGGAGACTCCCCTCGGCCCTGGGCATCTCCCCACCCTCCTGCCCCCCTTTAGCAGAAACAATCACACTGTCACTAACAAAAAGGCAGGGAGAAAGCAGGCGAGGGGACGCTTCTGTGCTTTATGAAAATCACTTTAATTTAACCCAGATGGTCTCCTCGATAACCTCATACAACCAGCACCCTGAATTATACTTTCCGTGTGAACACACTGGGTTATATTTAGCCACAAATTACGACTGTGTTTAACAAGCACCTTCACAGAGTGGGGAGGGGGCTGGGCAGCCTCATGACCTGGTTGGACGAAACCAGCAGCAGAAATTAAACCTTGGCTCCTCTCCTCCGAGGGGCAGGCCGGGAGGCTGTTTATCTGACTTCAAAGTCTTTCTTCCTGCTGCCCTGTGCTTTTGAAAAACTTAGAGCCCCATCCCGAGGTCTGTCTGTGCCCTGCAGGTACCACCTGTGAGTCCCCTGGGGCTCCCTCTGGCTCCTGGAGCCTGGGCTGGGGCTGGGGGCACCAGGCCTCCCCCAGCCAGGCCTGGCTCCTCCTCCCCTTGGTCGGTGTCAGATTTCACCCTCCCCCAGCTCAGCCCAGGGAAGGGGCGCCTGTGGGCCCTCCCTCAGGGCAGCCCCTCCCCTGCCCCCTCACCCTCGGGGTCTGCTTTGCCGTGTAGGGGCTGTGACCAGAAGCCCTGTTCTCACTAGGAGTCTGGGACATCTCCATCCTCAACACCCCTCTAAAAGAGGTCTGCCCCGCCAAAGTGGAGCCCCCAAGACAGAAGACATGGCAGAGAAAAGGCTGCTCCCCACTCTAAGGCACAAACCCCACGGGCTTCCCAAGGCCACCCAGACCCAGATGGCCAAGTGCCCAGGCTGGTGGGGGGGTTGTCAGGAATTGGGGTTGCTGAGCACAGGGGTGAGGGTGCGAGCTGGGGCCCTGGGCTGGGACCTTCTTTGCCCACACATTGACTTCTCCTCCACACCGTTCCCTGCAGCACACCAGCCAAAGGCCCTGATGAAAAGAACGCCCCCCCAATCTGTCGGCAGAGAGGGCCTTCTGGCTGAGGGGCAGGGGCCCAGGACCCGTGATGGGCGCATCCGCTCCTCCAGCCAGAGTGGTTCCTGGGTATTGTGTTTGATTCTTTTTAAACCCCTCCCATTTCAGAGAAAGTGCACAAACTCCTAAGCCCCTGAGCTGTCCTTTGAGACACATTCTGGGGGGGCTACTGCTGCCCTCCTGCTGAGGGTGGGTTCTGGATCTAGGCGCCACCTCTCTGTCCCCCTCAAGGCCCTGGCCTACCCCACCTACCCTCCGGCCCCTCCTGCCTGAGCCAGGCCCTGGGCAAGTACAAACCTGGGGGCCACGGACCCCACCCCCACCCCTAGCCACCCTGCCAGACACCAGTGCTCGACAAAGCCCTGGCCCCAGCCTCAGGCCTGGCTCTGGACTTGTTCCCTGTGCCTCTGGTGGGAAGAATTAAGAGTCAATTTTTGTCATCAAGAAATTGTTTCTAATTTGCCCTTTGACTAATGGCCCAGGGAACAATGAAGAGACACCCAACACACAATTACCCAGGAGCACAGTTCTGCTGCTCTCTGGCCCAAGCAGGCATTATTTGGAGCAGCGACTAATTCACAATTTCATGTAACTCGCTTGACACCCCCCACCCCCTTGTATTAAGAAATGATTATTTATTTGATGATTTCAGACAGAACAGGATCTCAGTCACTGGGGAGCTGGGAGACCTAGATCTGCTGCCATTCTTGGGAAGTGAAGCGTGCTGCCACAGGGGGAGGGCTGGACAGGTTCTGGGGTGACAGGGCCCTTGGGCTGTGCTTCTGCATGTGTGGCATGCACCTGTGTTGCTGTGTGATTCGGAAGCATCTTCACATGTATGTCTTGTGCACATGTGCATGTGGGACTGTGACATGCTGCATGAGACTCACGTGTGTGCCCCTGTGAGATGTGTGGTTTTGTATGCATATACATATTGGGTGATTCACATGTGAGCACATGCATGTGTACATGTAACCATGTGTGCATGCACTCCAGACTGCACAAGTGTTTGTGTGTACATGTGAGTACAGTGTGCACCGAAGTGTGATGTGTGAGTCCGCCTGCCCAGGTGTAGGGATGCCACTGGCTATGTGGGGTGTCTTTCTCTTCTCTCCGGGCCCAGGGCAAACCAGAATGGTAGGGGGGCCTTGTGGCAGTGGCCCCTCCCCCTGCTGGGCAGGGAGCAAGCACCCCTGGCACTGCTCCAGGCCCCCCAGGCCATGCGGCCACTGGCTGTCTGTCCCGGCCCCACCCCCCTATTTGTGACTGCAGGTCCAGGCAACTGCAGAGACCTGGACACTCCGGCATCAAGACTGACCCCAGGGTCATCATCATGGCTCCTTTCCTCCTCTCCCCAGTGGAAGGCCAGCCTGCAGACCCCCACACCGCGTTCCTCTAAAATTAAAAGCATTTGTTAGCTCTGGACAGCAAGAAGAATAAAAAGGAAACCAAGAAGGTTTCCTCCGAGCTGGTAGCCAGCCCAGGGGAACATGCCCTGGCCCGCCCACGGGAGTCTTCCTAAGGGGACACGGGGAGCTGCCAGGCGCCCGCACTGGGCAGCTGCCAGCCGCTGGCCCCGCATGGCATCCACAGGTCCGTCTGCAGCTATTCGCTGTAACAACTGTTTCAAAACAGTGTTGGAGAAAAAACAAAAAGCCCACTAGAATGCGTTTTAAGTGAACGCTGGCAGAGAAGGATGCAGAGGTGGGGGGGAGAGTGAGGAGGGCAGGGGGCTGTGAGCGCAGCCCAGAAAAGGTGCCCCCAAGGCCGCCCAGGCCCTCCCCAGGAGGGGAGCCTTCCGCAGGGATGCGAGACAGGAGGGGCAGGGGACAGCACTTGAGGGTTTGGAGGCCAGTCCTCACCCCCCCCCTGCAATTAGGCCAGTCCTCACCCCCCCCCTGCAATTAGGAATTTGGTGATGCTGAGATCTAAACCGGATTGCGGGGGTGGGGGTTGGGGGAGGAGCGAGGCCCCAAACCCGGGCAGTCCTGGCCCCCCCTCGGACTGCGGCTGGGGCCAGAGTGCGCCCATCAGCCAGGTCCGGGCCCCTCAATCTTCCGCACACGGAGCGCCGTTCCAGCCGGACCCCAGAGCCCCGCCGTGGCGGGGGGGGGGGGGGGGGGGGCCTGCGCGCTCCTCCCAGAGCTCCACGTACACCAAGGTGGATCCAAGATTTTACTCGTGATTTTTTCCCTCCTATATATATGCTTTTTAAATTCAAATGGGGCTTTAAAAACTAAATTAAGTGCAAAAAGAAAAGGATCGTGAACCGAACAGCAAGTTCATCGGGGAAAGTAGTGGCGAGCTCGGTTCCCCACGAAAGCAGAAAACGCGCGCGGTACGCGAGAGGCGGGCCGCCCGCGACAGAGCGGACCCCGCGCTGCCCGCAGGGCTCTCCCGGGCGGCCGGCTCTCCGCCGCGTGCGTGGGAAGCGGGCAGCCCCCGCCTGCACGCGCGGGGCGGGAGCGGGAGGAACCCCGTCCCGGACCCTTCCGCTGGGCCGCCGCATCCTTGGGGCGCGAGCCCGGGGTCCGGCCGCCGCCCGCCCCGCCCCGCGCCGCCCCGGTTCCGCGGCCTCGGATCTCCGGGCGCTTTGCGGGATTTATACTCCCCGTCCCGCGCCCCGGCCGGCCCGGGACCCCGGCCCCCGGCGCTTACCTGCGAGCCCCGGGCTCCGCGGAGCCGCCCTCCGGCCGCGCCGCCCGAAGCGGGCGCCCGACCCCGGCGCGCGGGAAAGCCCGGAGTCCCCGCCCGCGCCCGCAGCCCCCCGCCCGTGTCGGAGCCTCCCGCTGCGGGCAAGGCCGTGCGGGGCCGTCCGCGCGCGTCCCCTTTCTCTCCGGATCCCTTTGATCCGCGGGCTCTCCGCCGCTCCTCGGCTCCCGGGCCGCCGGGGTCGGCCCGCGGGGATCCTGGAAACGGTCCCCAGCTTATCTCCTTTCATCAAGCGGCCTCGGGCCGCCTGGAAACCGCGGAGCCAGTAATTGCTTTTTTCAGTAGGCCCAGTGCGGACTGGACAACAGCCAATCAGCGCCTTGTTTACACTCGGTGATTGACAGCCCGCTGGCGGAGTGCCAACCAATCGCTGCGGCCCCGCGGGAACGACGGGGGGGGGGCGGTAGGGAAAGAAAGGAGACAACAGGCTTCGGATTGTGTTAACCCCTTCGTGTTCCCGCCGGAATGAGACGGTGGGGAATTTGGCATGCGTGTGAATACGTCGGTTGGTTTCTAGTTTAAACATCCTTTTTCCCTCCAAAAGGGGAGGCAAAGATTCACATGGAGAAAGAGGAGTAAAAATAAAGTATCGCTCGCCACCGAGACATCACCTGGAGTCCCCGAGCGTAAATAGCATTTGGGGTAGGAAACCAAATTCTGACCGAAATATTTGTATGCAGAATATTTTAAAAGTGGTTTGCATCTGATTACAATAAAGAGAATCGTTCGGTGGATTGTTTTATTTGGACTGAGAATTTAGCGGATATGCCAAAAAGAGCGCCGTTGAGAAACACTACGCTGGGTTTTCACGTCGTAACAACACCCCCATTATCAAGGTGAAAATATTTTAAAAATCTAGGTGCAGCTGGGGAAAGGGTAATCTTGGTCTTGGCAATAAATCCCCGATTTCCACTTTGATCGTGGCTCCGTTGCAAAGTTTGGCCTGGGGAGATAAAGTTAAGAGCAAAAGTCATGTTTCCCAGGGCCCGATTTAGGGTCCTGGGAGAGGAGAGGGCCGGGCACCTGGGGAGGCCTCTGGGCATGGAGGTCAGGCCTACCTGCCACCTGCCAGGCCGATCCCAGGTATAAGAAACGCAGCTGCTTTAAAGAGTGTTTCTGCTGCTCCTCCCGGCCTGTGCACCAGAAACGAAACGTTAGACCTGCTGCATCAAAAGGAAAAAAAAAAAAAAAAAAAAAAAAAAGCCTGTGCCCCTCTGGGACGCTCGCTCACTCGCCCCCGCTCCCTCTCCCGCCCAGCGCCGCCGAATTCCCATTCAGCAGCACGGAGCTGCGCAGAGGAGCTGCGCAGTCGCCCGGCTTGAATTAGGCGCCATCGCGCTCGGTAGTAGCCCTGCTGCTCCCTGATTGGCAGCTCCCTGGCCCGGCGCCAGCCTATTGGGAGGCCTGTTTACGCCGAATGAGTGGCACGAGCTCCCGGCCGTGCGGGGCCGCGCGGCCAATCAGCGCGCGGGCTGCTCCGGGCTGAGTGGCACGAGCTTATTAGTATGCAGGGCCCGTGGCTCGCCGCGCCAGGCTGCAGGTTTGAGAGCCGCTCCGGATGGGCTCGCTAGAGTCGTTGTTGTGGAAGCGGTGCATTTACAGTGCAACAGTCAGCACATTGAAAATACCAATAGGAATACAAAACAAAGTCACATTTACTGATTTAATTGTATTGCATTCAGTTGTATCCAGGAAACAGCCTCCAGTAAGTAACTGAAATTGCTTTCATTTTTTTTTTGTTTTTGTATTTTTATTATTATTATTTTATTTTTTTTTTACTTTGGCTTTGGGGATTTACATTTTTTTTTTTTTTAGCAAAAGAAATTCAGGGTTGTGATGTTAAGAAGTATATATCTTCCCTCTTAACAAAGTCCGTTAGGATGTGGAGAAGGCTTAAAAAAAAAAGATGGACTATAGATGAACGATTTTTTTCTCCGAAAAAAATCTTATCGATCGGTTTAAAATTCCCCCTGTAATGCGTCCTTGCTTTGCTCTGAGCGCTGTTGTCTCGATCGACACCCAGCATTAAGAATAAACACTCGAGACGCGCCGGGGCCCGCTAGGCTGCGTCGGCGCGAGCGCGCGGGTGGCACCGGGCGGGCCCTCGGCGAGGTCGGGCGCCGCCAGCGTGCGCCCGGCTCTGGCGGAACCGCGAACGAGCCCGGTTATTTGCTGCCCTGCCCTGCTGCCCTCCGCCGAGCGGTCCCGAGTCGGCCCCTCCGGGTCGCTCCGCCGCACGGGGCACCGGCCGGCTCTACTGGGCCGTGGCCGCTGCCCGGAGGGGCTTTCCGGGCCGGAGTGAGGGCGGGGGAGGGGAGGAGTAGCGGCGAGTTTCTCGGGTTTCGCTTCTTAGAGCTTTAATTCATTTAAGAACATTTCTGAAATATTTTTTCCATGGGACTGGGGGGTGGAGAAAGGGGGCCCGAGCGAGGCCTGCGCAGCGGGGCGCTTTCAGGGCGCGCGGGGCTGGGGCCACGGCCTGGGTGGCGGGGTCCGCAGGAGGGTGCGCCCTTGGGTACGGGAACCTGGCGCGACCGCAGCTCCCATTCCCCTCCGGGGGACGGACGGTTGCAGCCATTTCGCAGGGAGCGGGTTCTGCGGCGGCGCCCGAGCCACCCGCGCCCGGTGCGCCTGGCCCGGCCCGACTTGCCGGCCCCGCGGTGCCCGGAGACGGCGCCAGAGCGAGGAGGACGGGCCGGGGTCGTGGTCCCCGGCAGGCAGACGAGGCGACAAGCGGGTTTTGGGGTGCAAAAGTAGAAAACAAAGCAAACCTGAGGAAGCCCTTGATCCAGGAGCGCGCGAGCCACACCTCAAGCCGCGCGGGCAGAAGGGCTCGGCGGCTCCGGGGATCGCGCCCTGTCACCCCGGCAAGAAGCCGGTGTTCGGCGGCTCAGTTCCTTCCGAAATGCGCTCGTCGGCGATTCTCCTGCCGCAGCGGGGCCCTCTGCTCGCCGCCACTTTCGCTGCGCTTCCTCCGCAGAGCGTCCCTGTCGGGGCCGCGGCGCGGTCCCCCGCGGACCTCGGCTGCGGCCCCTCCTGGACCGCGCGGAGCGGGGCCGGCCTGGGGCATCTGGGCGCCGGCCCCGGCTGCGGCGGCCGCTCGCTCGAGCCCCGCTTGCCGGCTGGCTCTGCTTGCCAGGCCGCGGGAGCCGGGCGCTGGCGCGGAGTCGCGCGGCCTCTCCCCGGGAGGAGAGAACACAAAGGAAAGGCCCCCCTCCAATCCCGTAAGCCTCGCAGGGGCGCAGGCGGCGACGGTAGTCCACCCCCTGTTTGCTTAAAAAGTGGAGCGGGCTGGTGAGAAAGGAACAATCGAGCCTGCGATCCATCGCCCGCAGGGGGGGGAAGATTAAAACTGCGGCTCCGTACCCCAGCCCGCGTCCCGAGAACCGCGAGCAGCTCCCGCTCTCTCGACAACTTTGGAATTTCTTATTGGGGGGGGGGGAGAAAAAAATCCACAAAACAAAAGCACAGCGCACACGACTCCCCGGAGGCCGCCGGGAAGCCCCGCACCCCCGCGCGCGCAGCCCCGGCCCCTCTCCGGCCCCCGGCGCCTTTGAAGCCGCGGGTTCCTGACCTCCCTCCCCTTCCTTTCCCTTTGTCCCGCGGGCGCCCTCCGGGCCTTGAGCGGCGCCGGCCGGGGCTGAGGCCCGCCAGCCCCTGGTGCGGCCCTGGCCGCGCCCCCCCGACCCGGGCCCGAGCAGCCGCTCGCCGCGCGCTCCGCGGGCCCGGAGGCCTGGCGCTGGCTTTGCAGGCCCGAGCCGCGGCGGCGAGCCGAGCCGTTTGTTAGACCGGGGAAGAGCGTTGGCTGTCCCCGGAGACAAGGGAGTCCCAAACCCCTTTGTATGCAGTTGAGAGACAAAGAGAACTCTTTGTGTAGTTTATTTACAATGCAAAAGCGCTCCGAATAAATATTAAAAAAAGGTTATCAGCTGAGCAAATATGTATTCACTTAATGCACTATGTTTTCGGCTATAGATTAAATCAGACACAAAATAATCTGCAAATAAGACGTGGTGGAACCCGGAGCATAAAATATAGCAGTTTAAAATGGTGTTCACGAAATGGAAAACATCTTAATCGCTTTGTTTGTCACAGTGGGACGGCTGGAAAAAAAAAAAAACACGAGGTTTTCTGCGAAGTTCATAATTAAGAATATTGAGCCTGTCCATCTCGCTTTGGTTGGAGGTGGTATCAAACATTAAAACAATACGTATTTAGGAAATGAAGAGAAATTTGCGAAGTGAAGAAGGGGAGAGAGAGCCTTGGAGAGACGCGCGGGTGCCGGGTGGTGCAGTTTATATCGCCTGCTCCGACGCTCGGCACCCGAGTCTGAAATTGTCCCGAATTTTGTCTCCGAGTGGGCGCTCCGCGTTGGGTGGGGGTGGACGGGAGCGTCAGTTTTAGGTGGCCCTGCCGGAGGTGGGGGTGGATGGCGGTCTGGGGTCTGCCGGGACCAGGAGCGGGCGAGGCTGTGCTGGGCCGGGCCCACCCTCCCCGGCTGGGGAGCTGGGCGCCACAGACCCCGCATCCCCAGCGCCCCAGCCGCGGGGACACCGGCCTCGGCTTGGTGATCCCCGGCGGGCGCTGCAGGGAGAAATCCCGGGGCCAGTGTGGGACGTTGAGGAAGAACAACATTCTGACTCTCAAAGCGCCCCCCCTCCAGCCCCCAATCCGCAGAGGAAGATCCTGGGCGAATTTGATTGGGGGGCGGGGTGATTGTTACAGCCTCGCCAGGAAGCTCCGGGCTCCGGGACAGCAGGCCGGTCACTGCGGCTTGGTGGCCCAGGTGATGCCGGCGGTCGCGGGGCGCCCGGGGCTCCAGGGAGGCGGCTCGGGGTCCTGGCGCGGTGCTGGGGAGGCGGGGGCTGGTCCCATTGCGGCTGGGGGGCGGCGGATTCAGAAGAATGGACCGAAAGACGCATGGGGGGGGGGATGGGAGAGAAAAGAAAGGAAGGTTATAAAAAAAAAAAAAAACTCTTGAGTTACAATCAATAAAATTACTCGCTTAATTAGCGTGGTTATTCGGTTAAGCGGAATGCAGTAAAAGCCGGACCTTGGAATGACGGGGGGAGAGGAGAAAGCGAGCGAGGACCCCAGGCCTTTTCCTTCGAGACACCTTTGGGCAGCGGGGGAGGGGAGAGGGTGTGCGTGTGAGTGTGTGTGTGTGTGTGTGAGTGTGCGTGATGGCTTCGCAGATTTGGGTTTTTATCACCCAGCCGAGCCAGCAGCCTCTTCGCTGCGGCGTCTTCGCTGCAGGGACCCGCGGGGACAAGAAGGGGAGGCCGCGGGCGGTGTGGCCGGGTTCCCGCAGCTCCCCGGGGCCAGCCGTGGCCCGGACGGTGCGTGAGCGCGCGGGGTCCCCGGTGCGGGGCAGCCCGAGTGGCCCGGCGCGCGCGCGCGTGCAGCGAGGTGCACCGAGCTGAGCGCTCCGGGCCCCGCTTCCTGGCCGCGGCTCCGGCTGGCGCGCGGAGGGGCGGGCGGGCGGGCGGGCGGGGCGGGGACCCCCGGGCGAGCCGAGCCCCCAGTCACCTCGTCTCCTCTGCTTGCCTCCGCAGACCATGGACCCCCACGGCGGCCGCCCGCTCGGTGCGCGGCCGCCCGCCGAGAAGCCCAGCCCGCCGGCGTGCTGACCGCCCCGCCACCGCCGCTGGGGACCCCAGACGCCGCCGCCTCCGCGCCGCCCGCGCGCCGAGCCGCCCCCGGGCCCCGGCCGCGCTGCTCCGGGGAAGCGGCGGCGGACCGGGGCCGGGGCCCCGGCATGGATGGCCGCGACTTCGCGCCGCCGCCGCATCTGCTGTCGGAGCGCGGGAGCCTGGGCCACCGCAGCGCCGCCGCCGCCGCCGCGCGCCTCGCTCCGGCCGGGCCCGCCGCGCAGCCGCCCGCGCACTTCCAGCCGGGAAAGTACTTCCCGTCGCCGCTGCCCATGGCTTCGCACACAGGTCAGTGCCCGGCCGGGGCGGGCGCGGGGGCGCGTTCGAGAGTCGAGGGGGGCGCCCGCCCTCCGCTCCGGGAGCCGCGTGCAGAGAAGCTTCGCTTTCGCTTCCCAGCTCGGCGCCGGCGGCGCGCTGGGCCCGGGCGGGCCGCGCGTCCTGCCCGCCCCACGGCCGGATCCCGCGGTTTCCAGCGGCCTTTCCCGGTCCCCTCAGGGGGTCTCGGAGGGGCCGCTCCCGAGCCGGCTGAAATTAAAGCCTTTCCTTTGCTTGCCACCCTCCCCCACCCCTTCCTGCCGAAGATCTAAATTCCGTGGAAGCCTCTTTCTGCATTCTGCATTCTGCATTCTGCATTCACCTCCTTAAGGCGTCCGGGACAGCGAGGCGCTTTCTGCGGGAACAAAACGGCTGTGGCAGCGGGGGAGGGGGCCGGGGCACCGGGGCCTGGCGGATTAGGGCGGTGTGCGCGCGGGGCGAGCGTTAACAGGGACTGCCGGTGTAAGACGAGCAAATCCTGTTTCTATATAAAGCCTTGAAGTGTCAGGGCGAGAATGGGTTTGCAGGGGATGCATTTGCTTTAACAAGTGCCTCTGGTATCCTGCTAAAGCCGGACAAAGCGCGGCCAGAGCGCGCCGGCCTCGCAGCGCGCCGGGAGCGCAGCGCCTGGGCACCGGCGGGCAGGGCTGGCGCCGGGCGCGCTCGCGATTTCGGTGCAGGCGAGTGTGCCGCGGGTTTGCCCCGAGGACGGCGCGGCGCCCTGGGGTGGCCTCGGCTGGGAGGCAGGGTTGCAGTCCTCTTGGGAAAGACCCCCAGAGGGTCTTCCCTGGCAGAAAGGACCCGGGCCTCGGAGCAGTCCTCCACGGTGGCTTTGATATTAACGTTGAGGGAGGTCAGGGAAGGGGCAGCCACCGTGCCGGGCCGACACTGGAGGTCACTGGGCGGTGCGGTCGGAGTTTGCGGGCAGAGCGTGGGGCAGACTGTAGGGCCCGCTGGGTCACCCCCCGCACGTTGGCTTGCTTTTGTTTACAGTTTGTTCTAAACATCAGAAATGTTTGCCGATTTAAAAAAAAAATTGGCAGTAACAGTTATTATTGCTAGCTTGATGAACTGTGAATACTAATAAAATTTTATCTGCTTTAATGGGATTACAATTAGTGTGTGGATTAAAACGGATGTCACAGACGGCTAGAAGGGGAAACGTCGGAGCAAGGGAGGGCAGTCGAAAAGAAAAACGTAAATTTCCTAGAAAAAAAAACAAACTCAAAATTGCTAATTACAAACGGGCTCTCAGCATTTGCAGCGGTGGGAGATTCAAACCTGGCTTAGCCCGGAGCGGAGGGGCTGGCTCTGCTGGCCGCCCAGTCTGCCCCAGTGGCCGCTACCATGCTGCAGCCTCCACGGGCTGGCCTCTTCTCCTGTGCTTCCTCCTTCCTTCTTTCTTTTTCCTACTCTACGTTTGTAACTGGAAAGAGAAAGAGAAAAAGTACATGTCTGAGCAATTGGTGATTTAAAAATATCTCTTCCTGCTGTCCCTGTAGTTATTAAGTGTCTCTCCTGCCCCTGCATGGGAATGTGGAGCGGCTGCCCACCCGGCTCAGGCGCCCTGGGGAGCCGAGGCTGCAGGGGCAGTTCCCCCGGCTTCCCTACCACCCTTTCTTGGGCTGCAGGTGGGTGGCTCTGGCCAGGGGTGGGGAGGCTGAGCCTGCAGGTTGGGGGGTGGGGAGGAGCATCTGCACCCCCCCCACATGCCGGACCCTCTAGCCTGGCCAGCAGTAGCACCACAGAGACGGCCCCTGAGACCAACCGAAGCTTTAACAGTTGTGCACGGGCAGGCCATGGCCATCCCCTGGGAGGCCAGGCCGGATTCCCCATCAGTTCAGGTCACTGCTGCCTCCCTGTCCCCAGGCACCCGCCCACAGCCCAGCCAGGTCTTGGTCAGCTGCCACCTGCCCTTTCTGCCCCGATTTCCAGATCTCGGTACCACCCAGTCAGGTGGGAACGTGGCCTGACGTGGTCGGCGTGGCACAAACCTTTGTCTGACTCTTTCTAAGTTTGACCACATGCTTCTTGGCGTGTAGGCCACAGAGGGTGTGAGCACTTGCTCTGTCCCGGTCTGTGTCCTGACGCGGCTGTTGCTTGACCCCAGACCCTCCTGGCCTCCCCAGCGCAGGGTGCTCTAGAGGGCGCTGGAGACCCCTCAGGGCTCCCTTGTTTGGGGGCTGGAGGGCCACGTGTCCCCTGCTCCTGGAGGCCCAGTTTCCACCCTCCTGCGGACCAGAGACCTATTGTACTCAAGATGCTCAGCCCGTTTGCGATGGGAAGCTTGGCTGCCCGGGCATCCAGCTAGAAGCATCTGTAGCTGAAAGAAAGCCTTTTGAGATTGCTGAGATCCAAAATATTGTATTGGTTTTTAAAATTCAGCTGCACGTATTTTTTTAAAAAAGGAATTACTCCCCAGATCGCTTTGCTTAGGTCTGTGTCTACGTGTGATCTGGTTTGGAAAGAAAGAAGTGTAAATAGTTTTCTTGTGTCCGCATGTGGATTTCCCAATGGCCAGTTTGGTGGACTTTCTTCCCGTTTTACTGCTGGATGGCCTTGGTCCGCAGGCCACAGCTGCAGCGGCCCAGCCGGCCACCTTCCCCCACCAATTGTCCCGCTGGAAAGAAAATCGCTCCCGACAAAATTTCTGTTTGTCCAGCTCTAACGAGAGTAGGAGCAACCGTGGGGATGGAGTCCTTGGGCTCTGAGGAGCTGCCTCCTCCCTGTGGGCCGTGCTCCCCGCCACTGCCTGGCCTGGCACAGCCCCAGGCTGGGCTGAGGGAGTCCTCCCTGGGCCTGTGCTGCCCTCCCGCGTCCCCACCCCCCACTTCCAAAACATCAGCCTGAGGGACCCTGACGGGTGGGGACATTGGGCTCCAGGGCTTCTTCCATTGTTTTTCTAAAAATGAAAGTGCTGGTAGCATTCTAATCGGGCTGTAGGGTTTTTATGGTAAATTGCTGCTCCAGTAACCTTGTCACCAAAAGGTGCAATTAAAATGTTTGGAATCATTATTTTTAGTGCAGTGTTAGATTTTGTTTCTAATACAGATGGTCTGGAGGCAAAGCTGTGAAATCTAGGGGGGAAAAAAGGAAAATCAACAAGAACTAACCCAAGATTTTTCATCATCGCTACTGCCTGAAGCGATTGGGAATCTCTCCTCTCTGCGTGGTTAATCTGGAGGCAGCCCTGGCCCGGAGAAGCCCACATGGAAGTGCCGCTCTGGCCCCTCCCTGCTTCCGCTGGGCCAGCGCCCTGTCCCCCCCAGGGGCCCCATTTCTACCAAAATGCCGGTTCACATCTTGGTTTCGGTCATCTGCTCAGATTCCCCTCCCCGCCCCTTCTCTTGTCTTCGTTGGGTGTAAATTGCCTCGGCCTGGGAAGCCAGGTGCCCCTGGCCTGGGGTTGTTGCAAAGGAAGGCAAGGCCCTTATGGTGGGAGAACGCAGATTTCTTTCCTGCCAAAAGTCTTCCTATTGGCAATCTCAAAAAAAAAATAGAAAGAAAAAAAAGGGAGGGGGGGAGAAAAAGAAGCAGAACACCAAAAAACAAACAAAAAAGAACCCGACTCTGGAGAGAAAAAAGATAATTTCCTAGTGTGAAAAGACCCCATCAAAGGCTTCCCCTCCCTCATCATGTGATATTTTTTTGTAAAGAAAAAAAAAAATACATTTTCGTAAATACCTCATTAACTCCCTGACACGATGGAGTGTTTCTGCAACAGTTACCAACATTAAGTAGGTGTGAAAAGAGTTACTTTCTGAAGACTACCCATCCCGCGCCACGGTGACAGAGCTAGACATCAAAGCTGCCGCGGGGAATCTGGCGGCCGGGTAGACCGGGCCTGGGCGGCTGTGCCCGCCACGCCTGCCCCACCGAAGCCGTTTTTGGAATGTGGGTTTCTTCTCAGCGGGGCCTGTGCTGCCACCGCGTCTGCTCATTCCTGTAGGGAGATGATGCCTTTTCTATAGGAACATCCAGGTCACATGAGCAAATTAGTGAGCGGGCCGAGAGCGGCGTTGTGCAAATAGCACGTCTCCCCTGGAAAACGCGCGCACCCCCAAACGCGTCCCGGTTATTCTTAGACATCTCCCTCATCTCCCCCGTGAGACAGGGTTCAACAGCCGCACAGACAGGACAAAACGCATAGGAGGCTGTTAGAATAACATGGAGGAGGCTAAAAATACCCCTCAGAAACACACATAAAAAAGCCAAATCCAACAACAGAACGAGCTAAAAATATTCCAGGCTTTGGCAAGGAGCACAGAGTTAAATAAATTATACAAGAGCCATTCATGGGAGCAAGTTGACTTTCTCTCTTACGGGAACTTGGTTCAAGCTAATAAAAATAATAATTTACTAGCCACTGAGCTTTGCATGAGTTTAAATTTAATTGGTGGGGCTTCTGGCGTTTGTCACTTCTTGGCGATTAGTGGGCAGCTTGTGCTGGCGTGGGTGAGGTGGGGAGGGGTGCTCGGGCCGGGCCCCTGGCAGCAAGGACATTGTCCCCCGAGGAGCAGGGCACGGGGGCAAGGGCAGGACGCCCAGGAGTCTGGAGAAGGAGGGGAGGCGGCTGGGGGTTTGTCCAGGAAGGCAGAAAAGGAACCAGCAAGGCACGGCTATTTTAATTTGATAAATGATCGTACACCTTTAAGAGTGTGTTTTAACAATCAAGATACACTCCAGCAAGTTGATAGGATGTTCGCTGTCAACTTACGTATGTCATCAGAGCGGGCTGTGAGCATAAATAATGTGCGCGCACTCGGGGCGCTCTGCGGGTTCTCAGAGCCCAAGGCGTGGCTGGCGGCACCCCTGTCCCCGGTGGGCACCTCTCTCTTGGCGTCTGGGGCAGGGGCCAGAGGAGAACAGGAGTGGGGGTGCTGCGCGTTTCTTTCAACCTGGGTGCTTGGATGGGTTCCCCGTCCCTGGGGAGTTCCCAGGTCTCCCCGCCCGGATGACAGCACCGGGACCCCTTGATCGGAAGATCCACTGTGGATGGGACCTGAGGCCAGGCAGGCACCAGTGGCTACAAGCCGCTGCCCAGGAATTTAAAACTTCCACCTTGGGAAATTTAGGTCAGGGTAAACCCCCTCTGTTCTCTTCTGATTCTTGGCTGTCCCTTAAGTAAATGCCCCCTAGAAGTGCTGGTGGGGGCTGTACTCCCACGGGACCGGGACTACACTTCCCAGAACACCCTGCTGCAGCTCCTGGTGGAGGCTGGGAGCAGGGAGTCCACTGGCACCAGTGGGAACTGGTGCTGTCAGGGCAGGAGGAAGCCTTGGTCCTCACCCCTTGCGCCCCCTTCCTCCTGGAAGAGACCTCTGGGCCCCCCTACCATAAATATCTGAATACAGGTCCCCCACAGCTGGGAGCTGCCCTGTGCCCACCGGACCCTGCGCAGCAGCTGACCGTGGCCAGAGTCCCGCGGGACATTCTCGACAGACCTCCTGAGCGCGGCCCACGGGCCGGGCCCTCCTTTGGACTGGCCTTTTCCGAGCGGGCTGGCCTTTTCCAAGAGGGGCTGGCATAGGAAGATGTGGGGATTCCACCTAGGGGATGGCAGGGCCAGTCCCTGCCTAGGGAGTCCCCCAAGAAAACGCCTCACAGCCTTTGGGGTGGTGCCCCACCCTGCCCTCCTAACATCCTCACGCAACAGCAGCTCCCTGCCCTGTGGACCGGCGTTTGCCCTGAGTGAGGGGTTTCTGGAAGGAAGCCACTCCCCAGGACAGAGGGGCGGCCTTATGCCCCCTTGGAGGAGGGCAGCCTGGGCCTCACCAGTCTGGAGGGTTCCGAGACCCTTGGCTCTAGGCAGCCTCTTTGAGGGGAGGTGGCCTCCCCCGGAACCCTCTTGGAGAGGCCACCCTGGAGGTCCTCTTCTGTGCGTGCATACGTGCTCGTCTCTTTACGGACCCGCCATGGGCAGGCTGCAGGGTGCCAAGCATGTGCGCTGTCTGCCTGGCAAATAGGCGACTCGCTCTGCCCGGCTCCCACCTTCCCAGCCCGCCAGGGAATGGCTCCCCTGGGGTTCCCTGGCCCCCAGCAACCTCCGGGACCTCGTTTCCCCTCACCAAAGACTCTGTCTAGCAAGGAAAAAACAAAACCCCAGCCAGCATGAAATATCTAGGACAGGCGTCCTCAAACTACAGCCCACTGGCCACATGCGGCCCGCCTAGCACGTTTATACGGCCCTCCGGGTGTTTTTGCCGCCGCTGCCTGTCCTGCTTAGCAGCCGACTCGTCCCGGGCCCACAGTGTGCACTCTCCAACGGTCTGAGGGACAGCGAACTGGCCCCCTATTTAAAAAGTTTGAGGACCCCTGGCCTAGAATATGACCCCGAGGCCCGGGCCGGGCCTGGGAAGGACGGGCCTTGGAATGGTGGGGGCTGTGCTCCGCCCTGACTCTGACGCTGCCCGCTGACGACTTTTATGGCATGATATGCCGTATAGACCGCGCAGGCCTGTTGGTCAGTGGGCTGCCCCCGCTTGCCGTAGCATATAACGTACAGCCTCCTGTGGCCCGTGAGCAGGAAGCGGGGACGCTGGGCGTGGGCTCTGGAGGTGGCGGTGGGTGCATTGGGGGGGCGCGCCCAGGCCCAGGCCCTGGCAGTGAGGTGGGCGCTGGGTCTGAGTGGGCTTCAGGCCGGCGGGGACTCGTCCAGCGCCCAGGCGGGGAGCCAGCCGGCTGGCGTCCATGGCCTGCCGCAGCTGTCCACGAGATTATGTTCCAGATTGGATCAGCCAGGAAGCGGCGCTTTTTTTTTCTTCATTCTGACCTGGGGTTGGGGAGGAGGGGGAACGACAGGTGGGCTGGGTTCCTGCCCCCGTCCCCTCCCCTGGGCACCCCCGACACAAAGTCCCGCGTCTTTGGATACAAAGACTTTTGAAAGGCTGAGCAGACGTGTCGCCGCTGCCTGTGAGTCCGTGGAAGACCCACTGCGCGCCTGGAACTAGGAGGGAAGACAGGGCAGCCCCTTCCCCCACCTTGGTGCAGGGGCTTGGTTTTCCAGTGGAAAGTTCCAGAAACGGAGGGAGGGCAGCAGAGCATGAGTGTCTTTCTGGGAGAGTCCTCCGAGCAGTGGGCTGGTCTCCCTGAGGTAGGGGGCCGACACCGGGGGTTCCCTGTCGAAAAAGGGAACCGTTAGTCATGCTGAACGAGAAATAAACCGGCCTGCTGTGGTCTTCATGGGAGCCAGGTCTTGGTGGGATTCCCTTAGTTGCCTGGCCTTCCTGTGGCTTCTGCAGGTGGCCCCTCATCCCAGAGCCGGCGTAGGCAGGGGCCCTGCAGGCTGCGTGCCGGGGTGGGGCTGGACGGGGCAGGGTGAGGGGACTCGGGGAGCGGGAGCCGAGGCGAGCGGGACGGGCACTGTCCCTGTGGAGTTTGCTGGCCCTGTGCAGGGCCCCACTGTTCCCCTGCGGGGAGAGGCCCAGGTGCAGACCTCGACATGGATGTCCCCGTGGGCCCGGCCTCGACAGCACCACGGTCTAGCCAGCCGTACCTGGCCGAGCCCACATGTGCCCCACATGCACAGACGTGGCTGTGCACACCTGCCCACGTGTGCTCACCCCGGGCAGGTCTTCAGGTACACACTCGTGCTCTCACAACTGGCCCTGAAGGACGTCCCAGCGGCCCCTGGGAGAGCCAGGCTGCCAGCGGCAGGGACCGCGTCTGTTCCCTCTCCACTCCTCGCCACCTGCTCTGTCCTTTGGCTCCTGGCTGTGTGCCGAGAGAGAGCAGAGACGCAGGTCCCCAGTGGCCCTCTGCAGCGCAGCCTGGCACGCTGAGCCGGCCCCACCTCCCCCGTCCCTCCACCGTGCTGCGGCATCACTGTGGAACCCGTCCCCCTCCCGAGCTGCAGCCGAACTGGCCTTGCCCTTTCTGAGTTCCCACTGCCCGGCCATTGCCCTGTGCTCCTTCCCTGGCAGCCTCCTCGCCCCAGCCCCCTGCACCTCGGGCCAGCTCCCTCCCACGCCTGCCCTCCGCCCCTTTTGTTCCGCTGCCCCCGAAGTTTCCACACCTCTGCCTGTCCCGCTGTCAGCTGCACCCAGAAGCCTTCTGTGCTCGCCACGCCCTGCCTTTCCTGGAGCCGCCCCGGCCAGGCCCTCACCTGGACAGCTCCTAAAGCCACCAGTGCCTGGGCCCCACCGGGTGCAGGGGTCCCAGCGTCTCATCCCCGCAGAGCCCCCAGGCAGATCTGCCATGCAGCCCAGGTGGAGTGTGGCAGCTCTGCCCAGGCTCCGGCCCGGTCTTGGACATGTCCCCATGTCCACGTCCCCCTCCCTCCGTGTGTCCCCACTGGAGCCTTTCTGGGCAGCGGGATCTCCTGGGCCTATAGCCATCTCCCCTCCCGCTCTGTGACCTGCGGCCCCGACCGCTGCACAGGTCTGTCCCACAAGGCCTTGTAGCAGCCCCCATCTGGCCAGCGTGCTTGGGGCTGGTGCTCTTCCCTGCCGTGAGCCCCTGTCCCGTGGGACTGCAGGGTCCTGGGCCTGGGGTGCGTCCTGTCCCTTCGTCCTGCCAAGGGCTGGGCTGAGCCGTTGGTGGCCTCCCTCTCCCGCCAGGGCGGTGAGGGCCCCGTGGGGGGCACCCGCACACGCGTGGGCTCCGTGTGTGTTTTCCCCTCCAGTGGCACCCCCTACGCTGGAAAAGAGGGAAGCTGAACAGTCGCCTCTGGGGAAACTAAGTCAGGAAGAGAAGGCGAGAGACGCTGCCGGGGTCTGAGTCGGCCCTGTCTCTGGTCTGTCCGCTAAACACCTGGACGGAGCCACGGCGTGGGCACACTCGCACTGGCGGCACCCTCTGCGTGTCCCCACCTGCCTGGGAAGCAGGTCAGCATCGCCTCGCCTTCCAGAAACATCTTCGGTTGTTGGTAGAGGCTGCCGAGCTGTGTGCGCCACACTCTGAAAGGTGTCAGGGCTAAACAGATTGGCAGATGGGGCTGTCCCCTCCTTATTGGTGCTGCGCGTGGTGCCACCCATGAGCGGGGGATGGGCGCGGCGCAGGCCGGGGTGGTCTGGAGCTGCGGGGCCCCGTGGCCGTGCGGGGTGTGCACGTGAGTGGGGGTGCCAGTGTGGGGAGGACCTGGCCTCTGCCCCCCGACAGCTGTGAAGGAGGGGCAGGGACTGGGCTCGGGGTGCAGCTCCTGTGGCTCCCCAACCGTCCGCGTGGGGCTCTGCGTGGGGCAGGCAGCTGTGCTTGGGAGCAGAGGCCAGCAGCTCATCCGGGCAAAGGGCGCCGTCGGGTGGGGGGGCCTGGGGAGAGCTGGCCCTCTCCCCACGGTGGCCGTGTGAGCATGCAGGGCCCCGACGGGGGCAGGGGGTGCATCCCCCCCCACAACGTCTCCATCCAGGCTGTGTCTCCAAGCACCTCCTGGGCAGGCAGGCTGTGCCAGTGAGGGGGGCCTTGGCGCTGGAGATTTATGCCAGCCAGGTCGCAGTGCCGCCTCGGGTCCTTCACGCTGTGCGATTTTGCTACCAGAACCTCCGACCCCGGAGAGTCTCTCCTGGTCTCGGGCTCCCACAGGCCAAGGCTCACTGGCCTCATGACCGCTGGCTGGGAGGATCCATGGCGGATGTTTAGCTGCCGGGCCGAAGCTGCCTGGGCCTGGGGCAGCAGTCGGTGGCTCCTGCTTTGCCCCTTCAAGCGCTGGGACCAGGCAGGCAGGGTCCCCTCTAGAATGGGCCGGTGGCCGCGCCCTGCTGGAGGGTTTCGTGGCCCTAGGGGCACAGTCCTGGCACGGAGCCTCCTCTGCGAGAGCTGGCTGGGCACAGGGGTGGCCTGTGCATGCCGTGCCCCAGCAGCTGCCCCCCCCCGGCCTCTTTGGGGGCCTTCTGCCTTGGGGCAGGCAGGGGGACCCAGCGAGACTTCCCAAGGTCCCCACCTCATGCTTCAGACCCCCCAGCCCCTCTCCTCAGTGTCCAGCCAGGGGGTCTGCAGCCTTGAGGCCTCAGTGTGGCCACAGAACAGGAAACCCGGGTCTTTGGCTCCTGCACGCTGCACTGGGGGTCTGCCAGCCCCGTGACCCTGCTGCGTCGTGCGGGAGCCAGTGTGGACCCGGGTGCAAAGACGGAGGCTTCCCCTCGAGCATTTGGCGGAGGCTTGATGAGCCGGGACCGGGGATGCGCCCTGTTCTGCGGCTCCGGGCTGGGCCGGGCCTTGGCCTGCGGGACCTGGAGCCCCGGGCCGTGAGGGAGCTCTGGATCCCTGGGCGGAGCTGGGTGCTGGGCCCCCTTCATGGACCGGCCTGTCTGCTGGGCTCTGGGGCGGCTGGGAGCCTCCCGGCTGCAGAGGCCCAGGGAGGCACCAGCAGCTGCCCTGGGTCCTGTCCCCCAACCTGCACGTCTCAGGGACGTGCTTCCTGACAAGCCCCCTTGCCGCCCCCCACGGAGGGCCCCCAAACCCCAGTCGTTGTTCTCCTCCATCTCAGCGTCCGATGCCCCGTCCCTGCACCTGTGGGTGGCCCTGGTGCAGGAAGCGTTTGCATTCAGCATGCGGGGCACAGGGTCAGGGGCCGGAGGCGGGGTTGGACAGAGATGTGGGCACGGTGAGGGCAGGACCAGGGCTGTCCCCGCCAGCTTCCAAGGGTGACTCAGGAGGCTAACGGAAGGCTCCCCGGCCCCGGCCTGTGACTGGCCCTAGCGCGGCGGCAGGGAGCCCAGCTCTGTGGTCCCTGGGTCTCGCTGGATCTGCAGAGTGGGGCGGCTGCCCGTCCGGCCAACCGCGCTGTGTGCCCTGGCCACCCGGGCCGCAGTCACCTCGAGGGCAGTGTCCTGGAAGCCGGTCTCCTCTCGGAGAGCTTCGCTCCCCTTTGGGTGCCCTAAAAATAAACTTTTAATTTATTTCAAATTAATACTAAAATTGAATCTAAATTAAATTGTAACGCATCTTTAGGCTAACCCTCAAAAACCCTCAAACGTGTGTGAGTACAGATAAAATCCAAGAAAATTAGGAAACTGCCCACAAGGCCATCCCATCCTTTGTAGCGAGCTGCAGGCTTGATGGTAAATCCTTCGTGGCCACACGTGGGACGTGGATGGTGGGCGTGGCTTAGGCGCTGACTGCATGGCAAGGGGAAGGTCATGCCCTCTGGGGCCGTCCTCCCCACCAAAGTCAGAGGCCAAGTGACCCCTGGGCTCCTGGTCAGGGCAGGGGACGGGAGACGTCAGGGTTAAGTCTGGACTTCCACTTGGCTATGCATCTGTCCCCTCCCTGCCCTCCATTACCTTCCGGGGGGCTGCTCTGTTCTGGGCTCCCCCATAGGTGCTGCGGCCCCCACCCCCGGGGCTGGCCCTCTTCCCGGTGTAGACCTATCGCCGTGAACCAGACGCTCCCAAACCCGGCAGCTCCACACAGCAGACGTCTGTCACCCCCCAGCTTCTGTGGCCCGGGGATCCGGGCCTCGGCTCGAGGTCCTCGCAAGGCTGCGGTCAAGGTGTCGGCCGGGGTGAAGGCGTCTCAAGGCCCAGCGGTGGGGGGTCCCCTTCCAAGCCCGGCCTCTGTTTGGGGGCCTCAGGCCTCACTGGCTGCTGGCTGGAGACACACCCGCTCCTTGCCACGTGGGCCCTGCCCAGGGCAGCCACGGCCGGGCAGCAGCTCTGCCCAGAGCCTGAGCCAGAGAGACAGAGGGCACAGTCACGACATGACCTCACCTGGAAGGTGGCAGCCGTCCCTTGGCCATGTTTTATTCATAGAAATGAGTCTCGATGCTGTCCACACTCGAGGGGAGGGGATTACATGAAGGGTGGACCCCCCCAGGGTCAGGGGTCATTGGGGGCCATCTCAGAGGCTGCCCACGACAATCAAGCTGCCCCCCCCTCGAGTGGTCCATCTCAACCCCTCTCCTGGCCGTAACTGCCTCCCGTGTGCCGACCACGCCAGGTCCCCTGCGGTCTGGGCCCTCTCCATCCTCCAGCCCCCCCACCCCAGGCAGAGATGTTGGGGCGGAGGTCTGTCCCCCTCGCCTCCCCTCACCCCCTCTACCTCCTTCCAAGTGGCCCTGACAGGTCCAAACACCTTGCAGCCTCTTCCCCTCCGGGTCCAGCTCGACTCAACCCTGGACATCTTGAGGGGAAACCTCCCCGTCCGTCCCTCTCACCGCTCTTCCTGCCCCTCCTCTCTTCTGCATCCTGTTGTCACTACTGTGATACTGCTGCCCCCGCTCTGGGCTGTCCCCTCCGAGTGCAAGGCCCCTGGGCGCCTGTGCAGCGTCCCTCCACTCCTGGGAACCTGCCACGAGCCTGCCACCAATGGGAGGAGCAAGACAGCCACGAGGTCAGCCTGGGTCGGAGCTGGAGGCCAGGGCACTCAGGCTGCCAGTGGCTTCCTGGGATTATAGGCTGGGCTCGGGGCACGGGTGGGTGGCCCTGGCGCGTCACAGGCACTCAGTAGCTGTCTAATGAATGAGCCGGATCAGAATTTCATTCTCCGGGTAGAGCTCAGGGTGTGCTCTGTGGCTCCGGTGGCAGGGCCATCGTGCCACGGGCTCAGCGGCTCTTTCTCCTACTGTTCCCGCACCGACTGCCTGCCTGGGTGGGGTCAGCAGGTGCCTTGGGCCCACCTGGACGCTGCCCCAGCCTGGCTCGAGCTGGTGCAGGTTCCAGGGCAGACCCCAGCAGCCCCGCCCAGCCCTGGACGCCCTTGGGGTGGGGAGCTGGCCCCGAGCTTGGCCGGCAGGGCCTATGTGGCCCAAGGCCTTTGCTCCTCAGGGTCAAGTGGGCCCACGGGCGCCACCTTTGGCTCAGGTCCTGCCCGGGGCAGAGGCCACGTCAGGACTTGTGGGAGCAGGTGGAGGGCAGCAGCCGGTGCCCAGGGTGTGGGGTCTGCCAGACTTCACGTCCCCTGTGGGGGTCCCCAGCCCTGGCCCCAGCTCCAGCCCCATCCTGGGCCCCCACTGCGTGGGGTTTGGCTTCCCTGTCCCGCGCTTTGCTCACACTAGAGTTCCAAGGAGCATCACGTTTTTACCTTAGAAAATTGAGGCATGTTCTGGAAACACTGCTGGGGTTAAGACGTTTCACCTGCACGTCTGGAGGGGCCTGGGGTGGTTGGCAGGTGGCGCCTCCCTCTCTCCAGGGCAGGGAAGGTCAGGTCGCCTGTGGTCCCATCCCCGATGCCCGGGCCGTTATTTCTACTGAGAGATAAGTGGCATTCTGCGTCGATCAGATCCCCAAGTGTTCCCGTCCCCAACCCCGCCTGTCACCTCCCCTGCAAAGCCTGTGCCCCATTGGCATGCACGTCGAGGCACTCTGGGTGCGGGCACACTGCTCCGGGTGCCTGTCCCCGACTCGGCCCTTCCCATGGGCCCCCCCCACCGACGGCGCCCCCCCAGGTACGGAAACACCAGAGGCTGGCGGTGGAGCCTGGTCTTTCCCAGCTCAAAGGATTGTGAGCTGGCCTGTGTCCCCGGGGTGCCATGCGGAGTGGCTGACAGACCAGTGTCTCCCACTTGGCTGCAGGGTGCCGGGAGGTGGGGGTGGGCTGAGCTTGCTAAATGTCGTTGGGGCAGGTCCTCAGGTCCCCGGTGCCCGCCCCAGCCAGCCCAACCTCTGAGCCTCGTGGCTGACCCGGGGCCTGACGTGAGGGTGCCGTCTGAGTGACTTTGCAGACCCCCGTGCCCTGGCAGGCATGGACAGTGCCTTCCACCCCCACCCCGCCAGCCCCAGCTCCGGGAGGGGGTCTTGTCACTGCAGCAAAGCGCTCGGTCACCAGGCTGGTGAGCAGGAGGGTCGGGTCAGTCTGACTCTGAGCGCCCGGGAGACGCCCCTGTGCTGGGATGGCCGTGCGGGAGAGCAGGCTGGGAGAGCAGGCCCGGGACAAGAGGTGGCACACGGATGCCCACAGTGCCAGGGCCTGTGCCAGGCAGGCTCTTGCTGGTGTGGCCTCCGAGTGGGGGCCTGGGGAGCAGGAGAGGGCCCCCCCTGCCCCCCGTGCCCACAAGAGCCTTCGGGAGGCCCAGGCTGGCTGCGGCCAAGCCTGCCAAGGAGGACGGTGGAGCCTACGCCTGCAGGCGTGCCGGGCCGGGAGGCGCGCGCGTGCGTGTGTGTGTGTGTGTCTGTGTCTGTGAGGACAGGGGAGCACACGGGAAGCTGAGAACTCCCCAGCCGCCTGGGCCTGCACCGGCCACGCCCATGCTGTCCTCGTGCCTGCATGTGGGGCTGGGGAGAAGGAAGGTCACCCTCCAGCAGGCACTGTGGCCGGGCCCCTTGGCGGCCACAGGGCTAAGTCAGCGCCCACGGACACTCGGCCGAGGACCCCGTTCCGTTGGGTCGGTCCCGTGGTGGGCATGGCCGGGCGGAGCCTGTGACCCGGTCCAGCTGCCATGTGTCCTCTCCCTGGCCGCAGCTGAGACCGGGCACATCTGGGGTGGGGCTGAGGTCTAGGGGCCGAGGTGTGGGAGGGCCCAGCAGGCTGGGGCAGCGCCCAGGCTGGTGCGTGTGCACGTGTGTGTGTGCGTGTGTGTCCCGTGTCTGGACCGGGTGGCCACCTCCTCAAGCAGGCTACTTACGGATGGCGGCATGCTTGCTTTGGCCCAAGAAGCTCCTCCCGCGGAGGCGGGGGTCCGAGGGCGGGTGCTGACCTCCCGCTTGGCTTCCCACGCCCCGGCCGCCGCCCCGCTGGCCCTCGGGAGTGTCCTGGGGTGGGGGGTCCTGGCGGCCCGCCCAGGCGCGGGGGTGAGAGACACAGGAGAAGGCGTGAAGCACCAGAGTCGCAGAGGGGCCGCCTTGGCCCCCCCCGCCGGCCACTCTGAGTCACTTGGCCTGGGACACGGGTGGAGGGAGACCGAGGCAGCCGTGGGGAGCGCTGGCCACCCCACCCCCCGCCCCAGCCGCAGGGCTAAATTTACCCTTTTAATAAGAACCAGACTCACATCCCGTTTTCCTTTTCTTTTATTAGTTCTGGGCCGTCAGTGGTTGGGCCCGTCCTGTCATCGTGGCCTCCCGCCGTTTCCACGTTTGCTGGGCTGGAGAGCACCGAGGCCGGTGTTCCCCTTATGGCCTGAGAGACACTGCCGTGGCCAGCAGGGGCTTCCGGAAGGTTCTCCTGGGCCGGCCAGGGGGCTTCCTGGGCGATGACCTCCTGTTTCTGGGCCCCCTGCCCTCTGGGCCTCCCCTCTGGGCCTGGTGCCATCTCAGCCTCCTCTGCGTGCCCAGCCACCCTCAGGAACTGTGGATGGCGGTCGGGGTGGTTTGGTGGCCCCGTGGGGCCAAGGCGCCCTCAGACACTCCCTGGCTGCGGTGACAGAAGGGGCAGTTCTGGGCAGGGTAGGCCCCGTGTCCAGAGAGACACAAGCACGTAGTGCCAGGCAGACATGGGGGTGGTGGGCTCGCGGTCGGGGCGGGGGCCTGTGGCCCTAGAGAATGCACCTGCCGGGCCGGCCCCTCCTGGGGATCCAAGCCTGAGAGGGGCTTCGTGACAAGTCTAAGGAAGGTCTGGTCCCGCGTCTCCATGGCAGAGGGGGGAGGGGGGTGCAGCCACGTGGCCTGCCAGCTGCCCCCAGAGTCCACAAGGCTCCCAGAAGCCACTTCCTGTTCTGGGAGAGGAGCTGAGACCTGAGTGGCCAGGCGAGGTAGGGGGCTGCCTCCTGGGGGACGGGGGTCCTGGGCTGCAGCCGGAGCAGGCTTGAGACCAGAGGCCGGGGGTCCCCTTCCACAGTGGGCTCCGTGTGCCGGGGGTGGGGTTGGGGGGTGGAAGAGGAGTGGGTAGGACCTGGGGCAGCTGGCCATCCTGCGGCCCCTCCCATGCCATCTGGTGCACAAGCAAAGGCCTTTGCAAGGACAGGCTGGGGAGGGACAAGTCTGGGGGAGGTCTGACCCCCCAGCCGTGCGGCCCCCGTGCCAAAGTGTGCGTGTCCAAAGCCATGCATCCTGGACACACATGCACACCCAGATGTGTGCACAGTCACATGCACATGCTAGAGACACATGTGGGTGCCCACGCATGTCCCTCCCCTGCCTCTGTGCCCGCGAGTGAGCGTGCACCCACATCCTCTCAAGCCCAGGCCACCAGTGGCCCCAGCGGGAAGCATCGCTGGGCTGTGTGTGGGGACCGAGCCTGCACACACCTGCACACTCACGCCCACCCCCGGCCACACGGGCCGCCAGGTGTGTGGGGCTGGCCTTCTGGCCTCCGGGTGGTGAGAGTCCCAGAGTGGCCTATCACCCCAGCACCTCGTCTCCCCACCCCATCCCCTGCTCCTTCCCCCGGGCAGCCAGATGGTCATCTGCCACCCCTGCCTCCCAGCAGGCTGGACGACGCCATCCCCGAGTGTCCACCGTCCACCAGGAAGCCCGGCATGGACGTCCCCTCCCTCCCCTTTCCTGGAATGAGAGGAATGTGGCCGCAGCCTGGGGGGCTGATTATCCTTCCTGCACCCGCCCTGCTCCCTGGGGCCGGCCTGGCAGGAGGGCTGCCTTGTTGGGCCAGTCTCTCTGGTCTCAGCCATGCTGGGGTCCTGGGGGCGACCAAGGGAGGCCGGTGTCCCCCGGCAGGGCAGGCCCCGTGGGCCGGGGAGGCTCGGGCGGGAAGCGGTGCTGAGGGAAGAGGGAGTCTGAGCGGGTGTGAGCGGGAGGGTGGGAGCTGGCACGGGCAGCGGGTGCAGCCGCCAGACTCGGAGCGGGGAGGCCCGTGCCAGCAGCCTGTCAGCTGGGTTTCCGGAAGCAGCGGGAGCCTGGGAGCCTGGGAAGGGACTTGCTGCTTCTCGGGAGCTGCCGCCATCTCAGCGAGGCCCTTTTTTTTTTTTTTTTTACAACCCATTTCACAGTTTCCAGAAAAGGAGGATGCTGTCTCAGCGGCTCACTTAACTCAAAACAAATGCTCGTTCCGCCGCAGCTCCGTGCTCCCGCTCCTCCCGCCCTTGGCCTGGTGTCACCGTGTGGAGCGGCCTGGCAGGAGAGCCACGGTGGGTGGGCACAGCGGGCACCGGGCTGTCCAGTCCCCCAGGCCCAGCCTCTAGTGTGCTGGGTCCTGGCGAGACACTTGTCAGGGGCCACCGGCGTGGCTGCTGGTCAGACCGTGGGGAAGGGACGGTTCAGGGGCCCCGGACCGGAAGCTTCCCTAGTAGCCCTGGGCTCCTGGTCTCAGCTTCCTCAGCCCCACTGGGGCCGCCCGGCCAGCAGTTGGCGGGAGGAAGGCCAACCTCCCCTTGCGGCCTCCACACAGCCGTCCTGGGGTCGGGGGATTCTCGGGTGTCGGGGACCCGGGCCTAGTCTGTGCAGCTGGTCTCCGCCCTCCAGGTGCAGGGCAGGCCTGGAGCAGCAGGGCACAGGCCGGCCAGGCCTGGGGGCGTGGGGTCAGACTGGCCTCCTGGTGAGGGGTCTGCTCCTGGGGTGGCAGCGGCCGCCCTGGTGTGCTGTCTTCCGGAATGGTCTTCTCAGCCAGGCGGGTGCCTGAGCCAGGCCTCCACGGTGTCCCGGGCAGAGCTAGTGGCCCTGCAGCTGGGGCGGGAGCCTGCCCCATGTCCAGAGCGGCAAGCCCTGGCCTGGGCCGGCCGGGCAGCGGGGCAGCCGGCTGGGGACCAGTGCGTGGTACACTGCGGCCCCCCTGACACCTCGCACAGCTTCCCGGTCCCTTTCCCAGGAGAACCCCATCGTGTGCCCTGTCCCCACGCAAGAGCTGACAGGAGCGGTCCTGGGCTGGTTCCGTGGCAGGGTCAGGCCTCCTCCACGCCCGATAGTGGGGACGAGGACAGCCTTGGCAGGGACAGGCTGCTCAAACCTCACCCAGGCATTTGGGGCCATGGGTCCTGGACTGGTGATTTAGGGTCAGTCGTGCCCCAGTCCCTCGTCAGTTTCGTGGCCAGCCCGTGGCCTGGGAGCGTGGCGGCACTGAGTGAAGCCCCTCGCAGGGGAGGCGCCGGTGCGATCAGTGCCAGGATGGGGACGCCAGCCAAGGGGGCCCAGGTCAAAGCCCCCCCATGCTGTCCTCCTGGGCTGGTAACCACACACTCGGTGGACGGGGACATGGCCAAGAGGAGAGGGCCTTCAGCCCAGTTCCCGGCTGGCCTTGGCCACGCGGTCGGGCCCTGGCGGGGGCCCAGACTGCGCTCTGCTCCCAGGCAGCGGATGCACTGGCTCTGTCTGGGGTTGGCTGCTGGCTGGCAGGCGGGGGCTGGGGAGGTGGCAGCCAGGTCTGCCCAGGGCTCTGCCGGCCAGGCACGGTGCCATCGTCGGACTCCTAGGAGGCAGAAGTGACAGTGGGAACGCAGTGCTCTGTCCTGGCGCTTAGGAGCCGGGTGGGGTGGGGGTGGCCTACGGTGCCAGCAGCCCCCTCCCCATGCCCACCAGGCAGTGCCCACCCAGAAGGGCCTTCAGGGTCTGCTTCCAGCTTTCTAGCCAAGCCTGGAACGGTGGGGGAGGAATTCACCCCCAGAGAGTGGGGGCGGTGGCCCAGTCACATGCAGGGCCCATGGCAGGGGTACGGGCAGGGTCTCCTGCCTGCCCAGTGCCGTCCCCAAGGTGCTGGCCCCCGAGTGTGGTGCCTGGTGGCTGCTACCGCCATGGCCTGGGTTTCCAGGAGACAGGCCACCTCCATCTCCGTGTAGGGACATCAGGGTCTCTCGTGGTGGGCTCAGTACCAGGGACGCCCATTCGTGGAATTGGGGTGCAGCGTGCGACTCCGGGCCACACTGGAGAAGGGTGTGTGCACCTGCTCCCAGGAGGTCCCCGAGACACTCGTGGTGACGATGTCCGTTGGGGACAGGTCTGGCATGACTTTGATTTCGTTTTTTGTGTCTCACCACTTGAACTTATCACAGTGAAAACATCAAGACATAATACTTGTATGCGAAGGACACAGCGACCCAACCCCTGTTTTCTGGATAAAAGGGGCAAAGGCGTGGGGAAGCCCCCACAGCAGGCCCAGCTGGGACGCTGGAGGCCACTAGCTGTCCCCGTCGGAGGGTGGGGAGAGGCTGGCAGCAGGCCCCACCCTGTTCCCTCTGTTTCCCAGGCTTTGGGCTCAGAGAAACAGCTGTAAGGAGGTACCCGAAGAGGGACCCCGAATGGAGAGACGGGCCGGTTTTCGAGGCTGGAGGGCCCCGTGTGGCATCAAGCTGCGTCCCTGCCCGCCCGTCGTGCTGTGGGAGAGCCGGAGGTGTGGGTTCTCAGGCCGGGATCCCGTAGGAATCCTTCCCCCAGACCGACTTTTGGACGCAGTTGCTTCCTACCTCCCTGGGAGGAAGGGGCGGAGGAACTTCCCTGCGGGGGTGGCAGGGCCTGGGGGACTTGGGGCGGGCCTGGGTGGGGCAGCAGAAAGCTTCCAAGTCCAAGGGGGTGGCCACACTCACCCCACAGGCATGCCCTGGGGTCCCCGGAGCTGGCAGGGAGGCCCAGCTTCCCTTCCCAGCCCAGAGTCCCCTCCCCAGCCTGCTGTGCCTGCGGTCTGGCTCAGGCCCATGGCGGTCCCGGCCCTGTGGTCTGGGAAGCCCCTGGCTCCCGGGCACCTGCGCCCCCTGCCCTGGGCCACCCGACTTTCCCTGCAGCCTGAGGGTGCAGCGCCGTCTCCCGCTCATGCACCCGGCGGGCAAGGGAGCAGCCTGCTCCAGGCTCTGGGCTGGGAACTGGCGCAGCACAGTGGGATGCTGCCAGGGCCCCGCTGGGGCAGCCCCCTCCCTGGGCCTTGCCGCCTCTCTGCTGAGTCACCTCGTGTCTGGGAAGCTCCCAGGGCCAAGCCAGGCTGCATGAGGCATCACAAATTCACAAATTCCCCCTGCCTCCCGGGCTCCTGACTCACCTTGGGCTGGGCCACTGCAAACCTCCCAGCCCCCCCGCACTCAGCCTTACCCCGACTCGGCCTGGGGCAGTGGTCCCCCAGGTCCCTGGAGTGGTCCCAGCCAGGCTCACAGCCCATGGGACGAAGGCGGCAGGGTGCCCAGGTGCCCTACGGGGTGGGGGCTGGGCAGCGCAGCCTAGACCACCCACTGAGTGGCGGGGCTGCCTTGTGCAGAGCACTCTGGGTACGCTCTGTCCCTTGTGTGCGAGAGCTGGTAGCTATAGCAACCCTGAGAGGCTCGCTTGGCCTGGCCTTGGCCACTGGACTTGGCCAGAGAGGGGCACAGCCCCCTGCCGGCCACGAGGGAGGATGTGAGCAGGCGGGTGGGCCGGGTGGGGTGTGGCTCAGGGCCTGGGTGGCTCCTGCATCCAGGCCAACAGGCCCCGGAGCCTCCAGCTGCCGTCTCCTGAGTGCAGCTCTGGAAACCCCGAGGAACCTTTAGGGGTTCTTAAAAGCAGATCTGTGCTCAGGGGCCTGTCCTCCCTCCTTCCCTCTGCCTCAGTTTCTCTCCTCGCTCACCTGGGGACACCCCAATCTGACAAGTCAGCTAGTTGGACTAGGGGAGAAGGATGAAGACCCCCTCTGGAGGAAGACCACCTCCTCCTAGGGCTGCCATGGGTGGGGGACAGAGCCTGCTGGGCCCTCTAAGCAAGCTGTGGGTGAGCCCTCCGGCAAGCATCCCCCGTCAGAGAGGCCATGGAGCTGCCCACGGAGGTGGCCTGGGCGAGTCCGAGTGCTGTCTCCAAGAAGGCCCACCCACACGGCAGTGCCTTCCGCACAGGCCCTAAGTGTTGATTTGCTCCTGGCTGGTGGTGGTGCAGATGGTGATGGGTGGTGGTTGACAGTCGTGGTGAGTGGTGGCTGTTGTTGGTGGTGGGCAGTGTCTATTGGTGGTGATGATGGTTGGTGGTTGATGGTGGTGATGGTGGTTGGTGGTTGATGGTGGTGGTTGGTGACTGTGGGTGGTTGGTGGTGAGTGGTGATTGTTGATGGTGGTTGGTGATGGTGGTTAGGTGGCGAGTAGAGGTTGTTGGTGGTGATTGTGGTTGTTGATGGTGGCTGCTGGTTAGTGATGGTGGTTAGTGGTGGTGATGGTGGTTGTTGATGGTGAGTGGTGGTTGGTGGTGGTTGGTGGTGGTGGCTGGTTGTTGTTGGTGATGATGGTTGGTGGTGGTGGTTGTTGATGGTGAGTGGTGGTTGATGGTGGTTGGTGGTGGTGGCTGGTTGTTGTTGGTGGTGGTGATAGTGATGGTGGTTGGTGATGGTGAGTGGTGGTTGATGGTGGTGGTGGTGATGATGGTTGCTGATGGTAGTGATGGTTGGTAGTGGTGATGGTGGTTATTGGTGGTGGTGGTTGGTGGTGGTGGTGATGGTGGTTGCTGATGGTAGTGGTGGTTGGTAGTGGTGATGGTGGTTATTGGTGGTGGTGGTGGTTGGTGGTGGTGAGTGGTGGTTGGTGGTGGTGGTGATGATGGTTGCTGATGGTAGTGGTGGTTGGTGGTGGTGATGGTGGTTATTGGTGGTGGTGGTGGTTGGTGGTG
>VSMD01105181.1:0-81661 GCA_008750895.1 Mirza zaza
TTGAGACAGAGTCTCACTTTATTGCCCAGGCTAGAGTGAGTGCCGTGGCGTCAGCCTAGCTCACAGCAACCTCAAACTCCTGGGCTCAAGCAATCCTGCTGCCTCAGCCTCCCAAGTAGCTGGGACTACAGGCATGTGCCACCATGCCCGGTTAATTTTTTCTATATATATTAGTTGGCCAATTAATTTCTTTCTATTTATAGTAGAGATGGGGTCTCGCTCTTGCTCAGGCTGGTCTCGAACTCCTGAGCTCAAACGATCCGCCCACCTCGGCCTCCCAGAGAGCTAGGGTTACAGGCTTGAGCCACCGCGCCCGGTCGTCTATTTAGATTCTTATATTGAATTCTTAGTTTATCAAAAACATGTAAATTTTCTTCTGTACATAAATTTAGCTTAAGAATTCCATAATCATTGACACTTATACAGGCTAGAATTACAGTTTTGGTTTTTCTTACACATACACACCCCCCTATCCCATCCCCCCCATGCTTTTTTAATTTTTTTAGAGATAATTGCTACATAATATAGTCATAAAGATGAAGAATTATGTTGTGTGTGTATATATGTGTATCTTTTAAATGGAGAAAATATACTACCAACTTTATAAGGTGGTTGTCGAGCTTGACTGAGAATTGTACTTGTGAAGTGCCTACTGCATAGTAAGAGCTCAGTAACAGTTTAGCTACTTATTTATTTATTTGGAGACAGAGTCTCATTCAGTTGCCCTTGGTAGAGTACAGTGACATCATCATAGCTCACTGTGATCTCTAACTCCTGGGCTCAAGCACTACTCCTGCCTCAGCCTCCCAAGTAGCTGGGACTACATGTGGGCACAACTACAACCGGCTAATTTTTTCTATTTTTGGTGGAGACGGGGTCTTGCTCTTGCTCAGGCTGGTCTCAAGCTCCTGACCTCAAATGATCCTGCTGCCTCATCCTCCTAGAGTGCTAGTACCAGGTTAGTCATTATTAACATTGCAACTCACACATTTTCTTTTTTCTCTTTTTAAAAACACTTCACTGAAGTCTTTGGTTTACTTGGAAGTTGTTTTCAAAAGGGGAAAGCAGCTATAGAATTGTATGAAATGTTGTACCTGAAACATTAGGTTTCTAGCCAAACCATGGGGTTATTACTCCTCCCTTTAAAAATTCTATTCACAATAAGGGAATAAAAGTGTATAGACTTATAAAGACTAAGAACAGGAGAAGAGACATCAATGAGGATTTCAGTCAGGTTTTTAAAAGCAGGGAAATGAATGAAAGATTTGTTGGCTCTGTTAATTGACCCAATGTATTTGAACCAACTAAGGCCATACAAAGGAGATATAAAGGAAGCTAGTCAATTTATTTCTCAGAAATCTATAGTAGCTCAGGACCTGGACATGATAGGTATCACAGAAGTTGGGCTTCTTCTCTGGAGAAATAAAATCAGAGAGGCACTGGGTGTGGGGGATATCAGGTCCACATGGAAGATGGTAGGGATGAGATACTAGGCTAAAATCAGGGAGATTAAGGTATAAATCTGCCTGCTAAGATGTGGAACCTTCCCTCTTTCCAGCTTGCTTCCAGATTGCCAGTAGTGAAACACTTTTTCCTTTTACCATCCCTACCTCCCACCCTTTTAGGATTTAGAGACCTTTTCATTCTCTGGAGAAAATTCAAAAGTTCAGAAAATTATTAGCATTCTAACAGACAACGGGTATGAATTACAGAAAAAGAAAATTTTGGGAAAGTATCAGATAACTAGTGCAAGAAATTTTTCTAAGAATAGTCACCAGGATGAAATGTTCCATTTATTGCCCAGAACAATTATAGTAAACAAACAACAACAAAAAAACCTGTATGGCATCATAAAATGATAGTACCCATTAAAATTAAGATGAACAAATTTCCGAAGATTAGGATTAGGCAACCAGCATTGAAATGGCAATCAAAATGGGATCTTTCAAAATAGCAATACCTGGAACTAGAAGACAGTGCAATGGTGACTTCAAAAATTGGGAAGTGAGGGGAAAAGATTTTCAACCTAGAATTCTGTAGCTAACCTATAAATCAACATGAGGATGAGATGTAGACATTTTTTAGCATGCACGGATTCAGAAACTTTGGAAACTGTGTACTTCTTTCTGGAAAGCTATTAGAGAATGTGATCTGCCAAATAAATTATTAAACCAAGAATGTAGAAGATAAGAGATTGCCCAGAATGATAGCTGTGCAGTAGCTAGTTTAGATTGAAGCATGAAAACTGAGGACTCTGTGAAAGGAGGTCTTCAAGAAAAAAGGAACCATATCTATTAAATTTTGTTATACTGGGTCGTTTGAAAGACAATGTTGACAAGTTTGATATGTGATAGTTCATGAGAAACATTAGAGATTGTCAGCATGGGGCAAAGATGGAACCTACACATTTGGGAGAGAGTTTTTTCCTCAAATGAATGGTCATTTTTAAGACCACACTCTCTTAACTCTTCATTCCTCATCTGGAGTGAAGATGGGGTTGACTAGCTGGAACTAGAATTTCTTTTCCATTGACAAGTTACAAGAGGAAGATCCAAACTCCATCCTTTTTTTTTTTTTTTTTTACCACCACCGTTTTCAACCTCTTCATTGTTATTGGCCTTAAATCTACTAGGATTAATATTATTATGTCCTTTGTCCTTGTTTATCTGTTGCCCAAGAAAGTTTTTACACTCACAGGTGTCCCCTTATCTGTCATACTTTTATTCCCATAAGGGTGTGCAATTTGCCTGATTTTGTCCCTGTCTGCCACCTTGATCTTTAGAATTCATAGTTTGTCATCAGAATCTCTGTATCCTCAATGCCCCCTCCCTTTTATCCTTTTCTGTGCCACCTTTGCTGTAATGGATACTGCTTCCCCTATAGCTGTCTTAACTGGTGACAGTTCTTTCACATTTCATGTATTCCTTGGCCTGGAGGTATGAGGTAGAAGAGAAGAGAATGATCTGTTTTTTAGACCATACTTCCTTTTTCCTCCCTAAAAGTCTTCAGATTTTAATTTCATGTCATCACTTGTAACCCCTTATTGTTGCTGTCATCTAAAAACCCTCGGGTCATTCATTCTCCTTTATCTCTCAGAGATTTTAGTTCCCAACTCAATAGTAAGCTGTGGAATACTACTTTATCTTAATTCCTAGCAATTTAATATACATAGATTTGATCCTTCGGACACCCTAGTCTTTGTATTCTTTGAATTCCTTTCCAACATTCTTGTCCTTTACATGCCACAGCCACTCACACACATTATCATATACTAGACCTTGTCATTTCTAATAATTGTGTTCAATTTTAAGCTTTCCTCTCTGTGACCACATCTCCTATCATTCCAGATCATTCTGCTTAGTACCAGACTTCTACAATTATTCAACCACACAGTGATTTTTATTTTAATCCATTGATCCTACTACCCTTTCACTTTTCCTCATCCCTTTGTGTTCCTACTTAACCCTTTCCAAGTTTAATGTCATGGCTAATCATTTTAATCACCCCTTTGCATTTAGCTTTGACTCCCTTATCCCACTTTTTGAACTTGCTTGGCAAAACCACAATCCTGATTAAACCCAACTTCCCTCTTATCGTGCTTCGTTTATCCAACTGAACATGGCAGGAGAAAATCACATTATGCCATGATACCAACTGGTCTCATTCTCAATTCACAACCACTTCCCTCAAGGAGACTCTTAATGTTTGAAAATCATATTGTGCATTCACACCTTTTCTTGTTCTCTTAAATGTTAAATATTTCGTCCTTCATATTCACTCCTAGATATTGTCATTGCTTCCTACTTCATTGAAAAAATTGAAATAATCAAACGAGAACTTCTACAGACTCCTTCTATCACATCTACTTCTCTACCAAAGCACCTGCACCCATATTTTTGTCTGTTATCTTAGTTGAACTCTCTTCCTATAAAAAGCTGGATTTTATCCCTTCTCATGTAGACAAGGACATTGCTTCCACAGTTTGCCCTTGTGTCTGCCAAATTGTCAGTTTTTCATTTGCTAACAATTTATTCCTGTCAGTATTTCAACATTTTATTTTTCTTTCATTTTTAAAAAATGAAAGCACAAGTCTTCGTTAGCCCACTTTCCTTACCAGTAGAGCTGTCCCTGTTCTTTATGGCAAAACTTTTTGGAAGGACTGATTATAATCATGGTCAATTTCTCCTGTCCCATTCTCTCCTAAATATACACTTTGGGCTGTCAGCACCCTACCAGCATTGTTGATTTCAGGGTCATAAATAACCACTGCATTACTGATGGAGGTTATTTCTCTGTCATCATCTTAATACCTTATGTATGAGCAACATTTGATGTGTTTGATCATTCCCTTAATACATTCTATTTACTTGGCTACCAGAAGACCACATTGTTTTAGTTTTCTTTCTACCACACTAATTACTTCTTCTCAATCTCATTTGCTTATTTTCTTGGTTCTCCTATGTTGGATGTGCCAGGGTTTATACCAGGGGTGGGAACATTTTCCTGTTGAAAGGCGGCATTAATGTAGCTGTAGTCAATAGGACTGCATTCAAGAAACTTCAGTTAGATATACTTAAAAATGTATATTATTTTATAAAATTCTTAACTACTATATACGTAATAATTTCAAACAAATGAAAACTATTTGTTAATTTTAAAGTTAACCTTTTAATGACATTGTTGTGTCTGCTTTTTGTTGGAAATCATTTGAATATTCGGTTGCAGCATGGAGGTCCACAGTTTCTGTTGATCCTCTAGATGGGTATCAGTCATTTGTGACCTTAATGGCACATCTTGATTTGGGTGGTTAGGAAAATGTAGATTCACAGCAATAAGTGGTCGAAAAGCAAGAAAAGCATTTTTTGGGTGTGTTGTGGAAGGTGTGGGTATTCTGTTGCATTTTTCTGTATTTGAATTGGCTTTTTCTTAGCATCAAACGATGACTTTAAAATGTCATCTACTGAGAGCTCAATCAGTTCCATCTGTAGTTCTTTAGGTGCCTTGGTGATGCCAACTAGGTGAGGCTGAAATGCTAATTTGAGTGTGATGTCATAATTTTCAAAGTCAGTGAACCTTTCATTGTATTCTCCAATTCCTAGGTCTGTAACAGCTGCATATTCTTCACATGATAAGCATATATCGTCCTGCTCATCAGTGACCTTTGCTAACTGGGGAAAACATTCATCTGAAATTTCCTTTTAAAGAAGTAGTGTTTTGAAAAAAAGATACCTTTTTTCAAAATGCTTGGATTTTGGCCATATATATAGACCTTAAAAAGAAATATTTTAAGTTGTTTTGATTTCACATATCACACAGATATGCTGTATTCCTATAGAAATCTTCTTTCAATAATTCACATTGCTGATTCTGTTCTTCATAAAATTTAACTATCTATTCTTTTTTTTTTTTTTTTTGAGACAGAGTCTCACTTTATTGCCCAGGCTAGAGTGAGTGCCATGGCGTCAGCCTAGCTCACAGCAACCTCAAACTCCTGGGCTCAAGCAATCCTGCTGCCTCAGCCTCCCAAGTAGCTGGGACTACAGGCATGTGCCACCATGCCCGGCTAATTTTTTCTATATATATTAGTTGGCCAATTGATTTCTTTCTGTTTATAGTAGAGATGGGGTCTCGCTCTTGCTCAGGCTGGTCTCGAACTCCTGAGCTCAAACGATCCGCCCACCTCGGCCTCCCAGAGAGCTAGGATTACAGGCTTGAGCCACCATGCCCGGCCTTAACTATCTATTCTTGTAGAGATGAAATTTTGGCTAACACCTGTCCCTGTGATAGCCAATACACTTTAGAATGATAAGGCAAATCCATACTGAGTACCTCATCATTCAACTTTAGCATGTTGCAAACTGATGATGCTGTGTTCTCTTTTCACAAATATAGTTAACAGTACTCATAACTTATTTATTGCAAAGTGTCACTTAAAATAGTATCTTTAGCACAGAGATTTTGCTGATGCAAGATACAATGAAAAGAAATGAAAGTATCTGGATCTTTTAATCCTTTTTTAAAAAAAAGTGCAATAAACCCTTCATGTTTTCCTGTCATGGAAGGTGCAATATCTGTACATACACTCACTAAACTTACCTAATTCAGTCCAACTTCATGACATTTATCTTGAAAGTTGTTGAAGATATCTATTCTCTGTGTTCTGTTCACAAGAGTGCCCAAAGCAAGTAACTTAGTAGCGAAGAAAATCTTCTGCTATGACCCAAAAGTATAAAACCTGTGCTGAGTCAGTAGTATCAGTTGATTCATCCTGTGATTGAATAATGCATATTTTCCCTTTGAAGTATTGCATGAAGTTGTTCTGTTAAGTTGAAGGCCAATTTATGCTGCCGGTCAGTTATGGTTCTCCTTTAAAGAGACAGTTGTTTGTACTTAAAACATTATCAGGGTCTAAGCAAACTACAACTTCAACAATGCATTCTTTCACAATTTCTACGTCACTGAATGACTTCCCTTTTTCCCCAAGTACATAAGCTATTCTATATGTTGCTTCAGTGGCATTATTTCCAGGTCTTATTGCTGCTTGAAAGAATTGTCTTTGCTTTTGCTTTTTATCTTTTAATTTCTGCAATACAACCTTTTGCACCTCTCCCTCTAATTTAAAATATTTGTGGTTCTTATGACTGTTATAATGCTGATGAGCATTCAATTTCTTTAATGTTGATATTGCAGTAACACAAAACAAGCAAATCATCTTATCTTTAGCAGAAGCAAGGTAATATTGCAACTCACAGTCTTCATTTAAAGATGTTTTCTTCCTTCAGTGTTCTCTTGGTCTTTTTTGACATGATGGACTGTTAAGAATTAAAAAATACTGTTGTGCTGTGCAACTATTCACAAATTCCACTTCAAACAGAAACACAGTGCACCATCATCAAAAGCTGATGACAGACTGGTGTGCTCGACCTTCATAAACTTTGGCCAACCAGCCTCATGCAGTAGTGGTGCCAGTGAGGCAGGGGAAGTTAGATCCTGAGCGTAGCAGCTGTTAGTTTTGCCCTTAAGGCTTACTAATGTTCTAATTGTGCTGGTCAATCTGGGAGGATTATTTTGCTAAAACTTATTTTATTCTTTGGTATTTTAAATATGTTCATTTTAAAAATAAAAATAAGAATATAGAAGACAAACCAAAGTATATTAATAAAAATAAAAGGATTTGTTTTGTAAAATTTGGATTCAGTCAAAAAGCCACACTTACGGATCTAGAAGGCCACATGTGGCCCTAAGGCCTAAGATTCCCCACCCCTGGTTTATACCATTTATCTACCCCTACAGTCTTATGACTTTAAATACCATCTATATGCTGATGATGTCCAAATTTATATTTCTAGCTCAGTGCTCACTCCTGAACTTTCAGATTTGTCTGTCTGACAGACTTTGACATCTCTACGTGAATGTCTTTTTCAAATATAACACATCCACAACTGAACTACTGTTAAACTTCTCCAAACCTTTTTTTTTTTTTTAATTAGAGATGGGGTCTTGCTCTTAGGCTGGTCTCAAACTCCTAATCTCAAGCGATCCTCCTGCCTTGGCCTCCCAGAGTGCTAGGATTTCAGGCGTGAGCCACTGCGCCCAGCCTCCAAACCTTTTTCACTGGCAGCCTTGCCCCATCTTAGTTTGTGACAATTGTATTTTACCAGTTGCATAGGCCAAAAATCTTGGCACCATCTTTCACTCTGTTCTTTTCTCGTACCCAAATCCAAATGTATCAGGAAATTTTTGGCTCCACCTTATTTATATTGCCAAATCCCAGCACTTACTACCTACATTGCTTATAGCCTAGTCTCAATCACCATCATTTCTTCTCTGGATTTTACTGCATTTGTCTCCTGAGTTGTCTCCATGCTTCTAATGTTACCTCTCTTTTAGTTTATTCTTAACACAACTGGTAGAGTGAATCTAAACATGTACTTTACTACTAATCTGACTTTCCCTCTCTGATACAGCTATAGTGACTTCTTTGTCTGTTTCTCAGACATTTCAAGGATGCTGCTGCTCTGTTTCCTCTGCCTGCAACTTTCTTACTCCACTTGTTTACATAGCTAACTTCCTTATATCCATCAAGTCCCAGTTTAAATGTAGTTTGTCTATGAGACCTACTCTGATCACTCCATTTAAAATTGCAGTTTGCCCCCCACTTCTAATTTTCCTTATCCTGCTTTTATTTTCCTTTTTATGTGGCAGTTATCTTCTAAACATAATACATAACTTATTTTTTATGTTTTTCCCATCTGAGTGTAAACTCATGAGGAAAAGTGTCTTTATTTTTGTTCACTTATAACTCCCAAGGATGTAGAACAGCGTTTGACATAAATTTAGACATTTTATCTATTCAACAAATATTTATTAATTATATTCTGGAAGAAACCCAAGTAGTGGAACTGCCTAAATATGAGTTCTCAATTATGTGTGTGTTTACATAGAAATTAGTTTTATGTTGCATAAACACTTGAAGGCCCTTTGCTCTCTTTTAATTGGAGGCCCTTTATCTTTTAATTGGAATGTTATATTTAATGTGTAAGTATTGATATGGTTAGGTTAAGTATACCACCTACTATTTATTTTTTATTTCTCTTTTGTTCTGTTATTTCTTCATCCATTCTTTTAAGTTTATATTTTTTTGTGTTCTATTTTGTATCTATTTTCAGCTATAAGCTGTACTTTATTATTTTTAGTAATTGCTCTAGGGATGATATGCAGCTTTAACTTAATGTCTACTTAAAATATTTTATAATTTCTCACTTCACAGATATATTAATTTTATAAAAGAAAAATTGAATTTATTCAATCCCTATCCTTTGTACTATTGCCATATCATTTATTCATATATACCTTACCTTTTAATGCTTTTTAAAAGTTAACTGCCTTTTAAGGAAGTTATTAGAAAGGAAAATAAAAGCCTGATGGTGTATATTTACCCATTTATTACCATTTCTGTTTCATTTAATTTCTACCTGTATATGTGAGATTTCCTCTGTTAGATTCCTTTGGCCTGAAGAATATCCTCCAGCATTTCTTGTTTTACAGGTCTGCTGACAGTGAATCATCTCATCTTTTGGTCATGTGAAAACTTTCAGTTTAGAAGGATAGTTTGCACTAGAACTCTAGATTGACAAGTTTTTGTTTCAACACTTAAAAGATATCATAATTTTGTATTCTGGCTTCTATTGTTTTTGATATCATTTATATTGTTCCTTTCTGAATGGTGTATGGCTTTTCTCTGACTACTTTTAACATTTCCTTTTTCTTTGGGCTTCTCTGTTTGACCAAGATGTTTTTCAGGTATGCATTTCTTTCTTTTTATTCTATGTAGGGTTCACTGGGCTGCTTTTATCTATAAGTTGATGGTTTTTATCAAATGGTTTCATGAAAACCATTATTTGATGGTTTCCATCAAATAATGGCCAAAGAAATTGGCCATTATTTCTTAAAAATTTCCCCACATTCTCACTGTCTTCTGGGACTCCAGTTACACTTATGTTAGACCTTTGTCACAAAGGTCTCTGATGCTTTGTTCATTTTTCTTTAATATATTCTCTCTCTCTCTTCTTCAGACCAGATACTTTTTATTGATGTATGTTCATGTTCACTAACCCTTTCTTTACACATCTCACATTTGTTGCTGAGTCCATCTAGTGAATTTTTTCAGTTCAATTATTGCACTTTTCTAGAATTTCCAATTTTTTTTGATAGTTTCCATTTATCTCTGTTGAGATTTCCTATAAGTTCACTCATTAAGAACCTATAATGTTTGTTTAAATTTTTGTGATAGTCCATTTAAAGTCTTAGCTAAATACAACATCTGGATCATCTTGGTGTTGGTTTCTTTACTATAAGTTAGACTTTTCTGTTACTTTTAATGTCTAGTAATTTTTAATTACAATTTGGACATTGTGGATAATATAGAAATTCCAAAGATTATTGATTGTTCTAACAGACAAATTACTGGCTGATCACCGGGAGTGATCCTGTGTAAGCTTGGTTTTATGTTTTGTTAGGGCAGATCTATAGTGGAAAGCCCAAGATACTTCCCAAGTTTCTCTAACTTGGTGGGTGGGACTCAACTTCTAAACTCTGTTTCTTCAAAGAGCTTGTCAGACCTTGGTTTTAGGTTTTATTAGGAAAGGGTAGGCCAATGGTAAAACTTCATGGTGTAGTCCTTTCCTTTTTTTTTCTTTTTTCCCAATGTTAGGGCCCTTCCTGAGGCCTGGGAAGGGATCCTAATGGGGCTACATCAGCCTCTGGCCTCTTTGTATGCCTAGAACAGTATATTCACAGAGTAGGCAGTTGGTAACTGTTGAATAACTTGTTTTCCTCAACCTTACCTCAGTTGTTCATCCCTTTTCTTCAACTTTAGGATTCCCTTCCCTCAGTCTGTTCCTTAGGGAAAGCTCCTGTTTCCTGACATCATTCTTCCCGCATGCAACAACAAAGCCTAGTGGTTCAAGAGCACTGTCTTTGGAATTAAAAACTCCAATAGATCCAGTTCCTGCTGTTTATTAGCTGTATTACCTTGACTGTGTGAATTGACTGAGTCTCAGTTTCTTCATCTGTAAAATGGGGCTCCCACCTCCCTCCCCTACAGGGTTGGTTGCTGTGATTAGCTCAGATCATGCAAGTAAAACACTAAGCACTAGGCCCAGTACTTAACCACTCAATAAAGGTAACTGTTGCTAACAGCCACCCCAAACTCCTGCACCCTTTCCCTGCAGCTACTCCTGCCAAGTATCTCTGCAGAGGCCTACCCACATTCCCCAAGGTCCCCAAACATCACAGCCTCACTGTGTAGACATCTGGCAGAGGTCCAGCCCCTCCCACCGCCACCAGCTGAGGGAAGGAGTCCAGGCCGCTGGAAGAAGAAAAATCAGTCCTTTCCTCTAAGATCTGACCTTTCTGGTTTCTCAGGTAGATGTTCAGGGAGGTTATCAAAGTCTCTTCCCCTCTAAAGATAGAATTCAGCTGGAATTCTGTTTTCCAGAACTCCTTGGCCTCTAGTTTTTCTTTTCCGGTGTCAACTTCATAGCAACTGCTGTCTGGTAAACCTAGCATAATTTCACCCTGTCATATATAGCCCAGACCTTGGCCAAGGATTTGTGAGGAATTTGTTCTTATTCTGTATCTTCCCTTTCCCCATCTATTTCCATTCCCCAGACTCATCCTACAGAGAGCTCCTTCCATTCCAGCACTCTACCCCATGGATTTCAGCCAGTCAGAAGTACTGTGTTTTCTGCCTATGCTCTGCTTGGTCTCCAGCTGTCTGTGCCAGTTTTCATGGAATTGCCTACAGAGAGGCAGGATGATTATAGTGTTCTCTAAAGAAATGAAGATTTTGTCTGTCTGTGGTCCAGTGACTGAATATATAATAGTTGACTCATAATTTCTGTCTTATTTTAGTTTTTGGTGGCAGGGCTAATCTGGTACCAGTTACTCTGTCTTGGCTAAAAATGAAAGTCACCTTTGCTCCACCTTAATTTTTTTGTATCCTATTACAATTTTGTGTATTGTTAGAGAAAGGTATTTGTAGATTATTTTTAAGGATCAATATAGTTTAAGAGAGTAGCTGGTTAAAACCTAATATCAGATATTTTTCTTGAAGAGTAAGTTTATAATGGTGGTCACATGAATGGAATGATATAAGTGAAATTTCTCTAAAATTTTTTTCTTAAAGAAATAGCTTTTCTTGGCATTAGGCTTTTAAATTAAGATTTTGTATGGATAAGTTTTAAAATGGATATTCACTTTTCTAGATGTATATTAGAACTACCTAGAGAGATTTTTAAAACAGATATTAATGCCTCATTCCTATTCCATGTTAGATAAATAAGAATCTTATGGCCTGGGTATCAAATTTTTTTCTTTTTTTTACTATTTTAAGAATAAAATACTGGTAGTTTACTACATTATTCAGTAGTTGAGAATTACTGCTTTATAAGAACCTTTGCCATATTCATTTTTTAGTTCTTCTGTAAATTCTTCTAAAAATTAAATCTTTCAGATGTACTACAAACAGTTGAAAATCTGAATGTAGTTTTAGTAGAAGAGACATACAAATATGTATCTACCATCATTTCTTAGGAAGTTACATTCAGAAGTATGCAACAAATCAAGATTACCTATCTAAGCATATATTTTCATGAGGTACATTTATTGTCAGAACTGTTTATTTATTGAACTTCTTTCAGTATTCACTAATCTCATTTGTTCAGTAGGTATTTGAGTGCTTACCACGTACCAGGCACCGTACTAGGTGATGACTGTATAATAATGAAAAACTTACACTGTCCTTACTATCTTATAGTTTTGTAGTCTGTATGAGACTTCAATTGAGTATATGGTTCTATGGTAGGTCATCTCAGTGAGTATCTCCTAAATAGAATTAATTCATTCAGGTTTTGCTGAAATAGAGCCTCATTAATTTTAATATCATAGTTTGATATCCTAATAGACTCACTATCTGAGGGAGCCCATAGGCTCAGTAAGTCAGTTACCCAGCAGGATGATTGCTTATGACTAGAAAGAGAATAATTGGGTTTGGTAAAGAGTTTTCTTGAAAGAGAGGAATATCAGGAGAAAAGACTTAAGAAATAAGCACATTCAGAAGAGAGTGGTTACTTTCACAGATAAAAGTTACCCGTTTGACAAAGGGACAGATAGGTTGAGAAATATCTTGGGTAAATATTTTGTTAATTGGTAAAATTATTACAAAGACTAAATCCCTGTGGATTGATCATTTTCCTTTGTAGCAATGCAGATCTACCTGTGATCATTTTTCATTTCTGATTTCTCTCTGCATGCCTAGTTCCTGTCTTTGAGATAATTGTATAAATGTCAGCGCGTTTTCTGCATACCCAATCTAGAATGTTTCGGCACTTACATCTTCTCTGTCACATCACCGTATTAAAATTTTTGTTTTCTCCTTAATTAGAATGTATGAAAGAGAAGAACAGGACCTTATTTTATCTTGTTTACTGTGCTATCACTACCATTTGAATACTTCCTGACAAAGAGAAGAATTCACTGCATATCAATAATGACTCTTTACTTTACAGAAGTTTTTTTTTTCTTTTTGAGACAGAGTCTCACTTTGTTGCCCAGGCTAGAGTGAGTGCCATGGCGTCAGCCTCACTCACAGCAACCTCAATCTCCTGGGCTCAAGCGATCCTACTGCCTCAGCCTCCCAGGTAGCTGGGACTACAGGCATGCGCCACCATGCCTGGCTAATTTTTTGTATATGTATTTTTAGTTGGTCAATTAATTTCTTTCTATTTTTAGTAGAAACGAGGTCTCGCTCAGGCTGGTTTTGAAATCCTGACCTCGAGTAATCCGACTGCGTAGGCCTCCCAGTGTACTAGGATTACAGGCATGAGCCACCACGCCTGACCTTTTTTTTTTTCTATATATATTTTTAGTTGGCCAATTAATTTCTTACTACTTTTAGTTGAGACAGGGTTTTACTCTTGCTCAGGCTGTTTTTGAACTCCTGACCTTGAGCGGTCCATCCACCTTGGCCTCCCAGAGTGCTAGGATTACAGGTGTGAGCCACCACGCCCAGCCTACAGAAGTTTTAAAATCACAAGATATATCATTTATACACAAAAGTATCTAAAAATATTATGTAAATGTAACTGAAATATTTTTTTAAATCTTGGTTGGGATTGTGTCTTTCAGTAATCTCTTCAGATACTGTGTCTATTGCATTTTTTGTTGGCTGTCTTTCTGGAATTCCAATTAATGTGTTAGACAACACCCCTATCCATTCTCCAGTTCTCCTAATTTTTATATTTCCCATGTTTTACATTTAAAATGCAAAACAGGCAGTTTCCTCTGAACAATCTCAGTTCATGAATATTCTCTTTAGCTATGTCTAAACTGCCATTAAAACCCATCCATTACATTTTAAATATTTTAAATCTGCCAGCTACTCCCTCTTTTTAAAATTTATTTATTATTTATTTTTTTGAGGCAGAGTCTCATTCTGTTGCCCTGGGTAGAATGCGGTAACATCATTGTACTTCACTGCAACCTGAAACTCCTGGGCTCAGCCTCCCAAGTAGCTGGGACTACAAGTGTGTGTCACCACACCCAGCTAATTTTTCTATTTTTAGTAGAGATGGGGTCTGTCTCTTGCTCAGGTTGGTCCTGAACTCCTGAGCTCAAGCAATCCTCCTGCCTCTGCCTCCCAGAGTGCTAGGATCACAGGCATGAGCCACCGTACCCACCCTACTCCCCTTTTAAAAACTTTATTTTTAGATATAAAATTATAGATGTACACGGAGTTAGCAGAAAGTTCAAAGAGGTCTTTTGTATTCTTCCACCTTTTTAAATGATTGCCTGAATGTTTTCTATCTGTGTTTCATTCTTTAGGAAGCATAGATATTTTGCTTCGGTTAGTAGGTCTTTTCTTCCTCTGTTATTTCTGTTGCTTCTTGCTCAGGGTACCATATTTTCCTGTATATGTATACACAAACACACGGTTATTTTATTTTTATTTCTTTTTTCTTTCTTTTTTTTTTTTAAATAGAGACGGAGTCTCACTGTGCTCAGGCTGGTGTTGAACCTCTGAGCTACAGCTATCCTCCCGCTTTCGGCTTCCCAGAAAGCTAGGATTACCAGTGTGAGCCACCGAGCCCGGCCAACACAGTTATTTTAAACTGTGAACTTCTTGAAAGAAACAAGAAGGCTTAGAGAAAAAAAGAAAAATGAAAGAAAAGAAAAATAAACTGAACTTCTCACTTTCCTTGAAAAGTTATTTGTGCAATATTTTTGGCCTAAAAATAAGTTAGATTGAATTTCCTGTTGCTATTGCCTAGAAGCACTACCAGTTTGGGACAATTAAATTTACAGAATGAAGTTTTGAACCACCTACATGATATGTACTTGGTCTAAAAATGCACATGTGGCATACTTTGTCGTTATAGCTTCTAAGGATTCTCCCCTTCTCAAGAGTCACAGCATTATTATGATTTTCTTTCAGTCTTTTAGAGGTGATAGAGGAGCTGATTACTCTTACCACACTCTTATACTGAGGTCGTAGCACTTTCAAATCTCTGCTTTATGGCGAAACAGGTTTACACCTGTCAAACCATCATCACAATCAAAATAGTGAACATATTTATCACTCTAAAAACTTTCAACTTCATATTTGAAAGATATTTTTGCTAGATAAATAATTTTAGGCTGACAGTTTTCTTTGAGTAATTTAAAGATGTTACTCCAACATTTTGTGGCTTGCATTGTTTCCATTGAGAAATCTACCCTTTTATCTTTGCTCATCTCTCTGTATATAATGTATTTTTTCTGCCTTTCAGCTGCTTTTAAGATTTTTTTCTTTATTGCTTTTTTTCTTTATTACTGGTTTTAAGCAGTTTGGAAATGATATACCCTAGTGTAGTTTTCTTAATGTGTTTTCTTTTGCTTGGGGGATTTGAGCTTCTTAGATATATATATTTAGATTTCATCAAATTTATAAAATTTTTGTTCGCAATTATAATATTTATATTATTTTTTTCTTTTCCTTCTTTTTTCTCCTTGGGAGATGCCAGCTTGACAAATATTAGTGTGATTACAACTCATTGTTGCATGTGTGTGTGCTCTCTCTCGCTCTGTCTCTGTCTCTCTTTTTTTTTTTTTTTTTTGGTTTCATTTTGGATAAGATTAACAACAGATTAGATATTACAGAAGAAAAGATTAGTGATTTTGAAGACAGCAGTAGAAAGTGACATTATTTTACTAATGAAATCTTAGGTAACTGAAATATCAGATGTTATCACTGTGTCCTTTGAGATTTAAAGTTGGCTTTTGGTCCCTGTTTTATTTATTTGAGAATTTTAATGTTTTCCCCATACTTTCTAGAAATTTCTGTCCTTTTGGGTTCTCCTCATGGTTGCTCACAGTTCTTGCTGTCTGCCGCTTTTCCTGAACTCTTATGATTGTTATTGTCTCCTGTTTACATAGGGGCTTAAATAAGGAACGTAGCTTCTTTTTAAAAATTTCTCTAAAACACTTGACATCAGGTCTTTGTGTACGTAGTAGGCTTTTTGTTGCTGTTGGAAGGTTTGAGATGAAGAGATTTAATGTTCTAGCAATACATATCCTTTAAAATTACTGCTAACAATAACAGTGATGATAGCAAACATTAAACCCTTACTATGCCTTAAGTGCTTTGTGTGTTTTGACCAATTTAATTGTTATAACAGGCCTATAAAGGTAAATATGATTAGTCCATATTTTACTGAAGAAGAACTGAGACAAAGAAGGTTGTCCAAGTCATCCAGTTATTAACTGTGAAGACAATATCTATAAATCATTACATTTTATTAAAGATTAAATGAGAGAATCCTGTAAGATACTTAGCATAGTGTCTGAAAGTATAGTTAAGTTCTCAAAACAGGCTAGCTGTTGCTATCTGTAGATTGAGAAATGCTTAGATAAAATATGTTTGCAATTTTCTTAAAAGTGGTCTAGGGGATGGAGTGGGTGGATGTGTAAATAAAATTGGCTTTAAGTGGATAATTTTTGAAAGTAGTTTCAGTGGAATTGGACCTTAATAAATGTTGGAAATTTTTTTTGAACCCCCTTTCAAGGAAAATGTTGGAAATTTTATGTTATTTTAAAAAATAGAATAGCTGGGCACGATGGCTCACACCTCAAGACTCTGCCTCTTAAAAATTTTTAATTAAATTAAATAAAAAATGGAATAAATGAAGAAAAGTGAAACTGAGTTTTTAAAAAGGGTCTCCCTAGATACTCAGTTTGGGCATATTTCCCTAGATGTGACAGTATCAAGTCTTATTAATTATTAGGTACAGTGACAATTGCTAAGAATAGTGCTATATCATTTGGTAAATGGGGTAGTAGAGCTCAAGACTTAATAAGACTCTAAATGTACATTCAGAAGTTTGAAGTAATTAGTTAAGTGATTCTCAACCCTTAAAAAAACAGTGATTGATTGATTGACAGGATCACACTGTGTTGTTGCACAGGCTGGTCTTGAACTGCTAGGCTCCATTGATCCTCCTGCCTGAACCTTCTCAGTAATTGGGACTACAGGCATGTGCCATTGCACCCAGAAAAACCACCATTTTATTATTTGTTTCTCATCCTTTACTCATGTGCACCATATTCTCAAAAACTTCCTAGCAAACTGCATTAAATATAATTTATTTCTCAATAAGTGCATATAAGCATGTTGATTAATTTTGATCAAAACCAGATAATCAGTGATATACTGAGTTTTTGTAATTCTAGCCCAAAGCACAAAGTGTTGAGTTAGAGTGTCCTAACTAAATCCTGGACATACATAATTTTTACTTATATATTTTGAAATACTGAAAATAGCTCATTGTGACTAAAAAGCCCACATTAAGAATTACTACTTCAGGGGCCAGGCGCGGTGGCTCACGCCTGTAATCCTAGCACTCTGGGAGGCCAAGGCGGACGGATTGCTCAAGGTCAGGAGTTCAAAACCAGCCTGAGCGAGACCCCATCTCTACTATAAAAATAGAAAGAAATTAATTGACCAACTAATATATATATATAAAAAAAAAAATTAGCCGGGCATGGTGGCGCATGCCTGTAGTCCCAGCTACTCGGGAGGCTGAGGCAGCAGGATTGCTCGAGCCCAGGAGTTTGAGGTTGCTGTGAGCTAGGCTGACGCCACGGCACTCACTCTAGCCTGGGCAACAAAGCGAGACTCTGTCTCAAAAAAAAAAAAAAAAAAAAAAAGAATTACTACTTCATAATTAAAATCTAAGAAATTACTTTTAAGTATTTTATATATTAATCTAAATTACACTTGATCCATTTGTTAGTTATTCATATGAAGCATTTCAACTATAATTTTGAATAGTTAAAAAGGAATAAAGTTAATTCTGTTAGCAAAGAGAATCTTGTTACCAAACTACCTCATATTGCTTCTTTCTCAAGCTCCTATTGGTGTTTTTCTTCTAATCTTACAATTGAAATTCATTCATGTGAATAGAAACAAATCTGATTATCACTTTCCAATTAATCCCTTGATAGTTCACCATTACTTATTATCTGAAACTTCAGCAAAATGTACAGTGCTCTTTAGCATCTGGTACCTGTTCTTTTAGCTTTGTCTTTTTTTACTTTGCCCTAAAAATGACAGGTGATTCCAGAAGTATTTTTGTATGTTCAGAATTTTTCTTTTTCTTTTTTTAGTGAAAGCTTTTGCCTTTCTTCCACATTTGTCTACCTAGAAAGCTCTTATTCATTCTTTACCGTCCAGCTCAAGTGTCAACCACTATATAACAGGAGGAAAGGACACATATTTTTACCTAGGTATATCATATTTAAGAAAATAGTGTGTTTGCTTGTTTTTTATTCTCATGAATGCAGCAAGATATTTTTAGAAACAAGATTCTGAGACATGTTTATTTGGGGATTAGAAGATAAAGTTGTATAAGTTAAATTTTATAAATTAGAATTCTGTGAGTTTTGATACTGGTTGATCTTTCTACCAGATGCCTTTCTACTTGTTGACATAATCAGACTCTACTTCAAAAAGATCTTTCTTCCTTACGAGGTAAACAAAGCTCATTAGGTCAAAAGGGTTAGCATGGCATTCTCATATTTCTACTTTATTTGTATAGATCAACATAGTGAAATTTTTTATTGGACATAGAGTAATAACAGTATATGGAATAAATCAAATGTTGCTCTTCCATGAAGATCCCTATCCAACAGTAGAACCTCTTTAAAAGTTTTTTAAATTAAAATACCCACCTTTTTGTGTATGCTATTAATATCTTATACAAGTCATAATGTGCTCCACTATGCAGACTTTTTTTGCTTTAAAAATGGTTAGACTGGTAAATTTTATTATGTATATTCTACCACCATAAAAAATTTCTTGAAATCAGTGCACAAAATAAAAACCTTATTTGCCAGCTGTTTGCAATAACAGATCCCCATATACCTTGCTCTACACTGCTCTTCTACTGCCCTCTATTCTTCCTTTACCTCTTGAATTCTTCCACTAAGCAAACTTCCCTTTACCTAACAAACTTTCCTGTGTATTAACAATATCCTAGCATTTCCTTTTGTCTACATTAGCTGAGACCTTTATTGAAGACACAGCAGACATCTAAGTGTTCTTAGTCTTTCTTTTCATCTCAATTCCTGCCTTTAGTTTTGTAATTTCAGTGCCCACATAGACAATTGTAATTTTGTCAGTACTTGAATTCCTCATTTCCAGTGACCTTTTCTTGACTGTGCCTTAGCTAGGCATCATGTTATCAGGTTGTACCACGGACCATACTATAACTAATACATAACCTCTTAAATCTGCTGATCTCTCTGACAAAGTCAGTTGTTCCAGTTTGGTTGGTTCTACCAACCAATACTGTAACCTGATCTTAAAGTTGTAGCTGGTCTTTCCCTTCTACCCTCTTATTTAGATCTTTTATAAATATAAAAAGTCTAATTAAAAGGTCTGATTTTTTTAGAATGTAAATGTGATCATTTTGATTATGATTCTTCAAGGGTTTCCCATTACTTAGAAAATAAAATGCAAAAATAACATGGTATACTTGGCCTTTCACATTCTTTCTCAGGGTTTTACCAGTTATTGTTTCATATTCTGACCTTTATGTATTTTTCTTTTCTTTTCTTTTCTTTTTTTTTTGAGACAGAGTCTCACTCTGTTGCCCGGGCTAGAGTGCAGTGCCGTCAGCCTAGCTCACAGCAACCTCAAACCCCTGGGCTTAAGTGATCCTTCTGCCTCAGCCTTCCGAGTAGCTGGGACTACAGGCATGTACCACCATGCCCAGCCAATGTTATCTATATTTTAGTTGGCCAATTAATTTCTGTCTATTTTTAGTAGAGATGGGGTCTCGCTCTTGCTCAGGCTGGTTTCGAACTCCTGACCTTGAGCGATCCTCTTGCCTCGGCCTCCCAGAGTGCTAGGATTAAAGACGTGAGCCCTTTCCCGGCCCTTTATGTATTTTTCTTTGGCCATATTGAAGTATTTATAGTGCCACAACATGCCCCTGTGCTTAGCATGGGATACTGTTCTCACTTTTCTGTGAAGATTTCCTTGGTATTGAGGCTGATTTAGGCACTGGGTTTTTGTTGCAGATTATATATACCTCCATTGTAACTCTTGTCACACAATGGCGTCATTTTATATTTATGCCTATTAATAGAATATGAACCATAATGGCTCCTTTTACCCATGTAAAAAGGACATAGAAGAAGCTAAAAAATACTTGTTGATTTAATAAACAGTTTACAAAAAGGAAATTAAGCTAACAAAGAAAACTATTATTATAGATTCCTAGTAACCAAAGAAGTGTAGACTTTAATTTTAAGTCTAAATTTACACTAGAAAATTTTAACACGTATCATTCATTTTGACAAAATAAAACTAGCATTGTTGATGTTTTAAATTGATAAAACCCTTTTGGAAAGTTTGACAGTATATGGGTTCTAGAACTGAAAAATTATTTCAAGTGTGATTATAAAGCTAAGATAAAGAATAAAAGTCATAAAATTAAATATTTATTATCATTATACTTGCATTTAAAAGTACATAATTAAAAGACTAGGAGTTATATATTGCAGTTGTAGCAATGATTTTGTGATGTTGGAACTATGAATGGTTTTGATAGTATTTTCTATAACGTGGTTGTGTTTTATGATTTACATTGTATACAACTTAACTCCAGTATTTGGATTTCTAAAAAGATGTAACCCTGAATCAAAACTCTAATATTATAAAAAGAGTACACAAACATTTTTTGAGTAATTTTTCCTTTTATAATGGCTTCTTAGGGTCAGAAAGGGAGGGGATTACCAGCTAAAAGTTGCTGTTGAGATAAGGTACAAATGGCCAGCATAGAGAGTTGATTACTTAAATAAGGTTTCAGGATTGGCTCACATAGCTGTTTGTTATTTCCAAATTTTAATCATCAATTTTTTGTTTTAAATGTAGTTTTTGTTTTGATTTTAAGGTATCAATTTTTGGAAGAAGCTTTCCAAAATCAGAAAGGTGCAATTGAGAATCTACTCGCTAAACTTCTTGAGAAGAAGAATTATGTTCATTTTGCAGCTACTCAGGTGCAGAATAGGTAAGTTTTGCCTTAAAACCATAATTTTGCTTTAAGGATTATTTTTAAGAAGTCGAGTTTAAATTTGTTTTCCTACTATATTAAGCATATACAGAAAACGTTTTTCTGAGGAGGAAATGGTATAAGTTTGGGATTATAATATTAAAATTTAACTGATCAAAATTTTGTATACTCTTCTAAAAGGTGAATCTTTGACTATTTTATAATTAATAAGACTCCAGTCTACATAAACCTTAAACTTGGAAAAAGAAATTAAAGTGGAGAGAGTTGAATTATGATATTTAAAGTAGAGACTGTGTGGAAGATACAGTAGAGAGGAGAGAGTTATCAGTGGACAAATTTATTTCCCCATCTGTAAAACAAGCATTAAAAACAGTGCTTATCTTGGGAGTAGCATTATAAGTTGAATACATAGTACAGTTTCTGGCACATAGTAAGCACTCAAATTTTAGCTGCTGTTTATTATCTTTATGATAATCATTCAAAAATTATTCTATTTTGGTACATTTTCTAAATAAATTTATTGATAAGGGAAGTGTGAGTAGGTTCCATAAGAGAGCAGATTAACAAGATGAGGATCTTACACCAGAAAGACAAACACTTGGAGCTGGCATAATTAAAACCATTAAATTCCTAGAGGTATGAATAGGATTAATATATATTTACTCTTACATACTCACAAATATTGGAACTTCTATTAAATATTAAAATTCATTAATTTACAATTAAAACAGCACATAGTAGATGCTCAAAAAATACTAAATAGTTAAGTGAATGAAAATAATGCTTTATACATGGTAGACCTTTTCATCTTAAGAAATGATATCAAAAGAAAGTAAAAGGCTCCTCAGGGGTTGTAGATAACACATATATACATACACACATTGATGGTTTGATTTTTTTTGGAAATATCAGGATGTTTTAGGTTAAACTGCTTATATGTTGTGGTTGATGTTGGAGAGGATAACTGTTATGTCTTCTCACAAATTATGGATGAATGCCCTTTCAAAGGAAATACAGTGAGTTGATTCATATAACAATCCCATATTTTTATACATATGTTTTGTATATACATTGTATTTTTGTACACATACTGTACCTGTGCTCTGGAATCTGTATATAGAATTTTAGAACAAGAGGTTTACCGGTTACCAGATTGCAGAGTGTTTGGGAGACTAATGATTTCATCTCCAGGAAGCTTTAAAAAACAGTATCAAAATCTCTGATGATAACTCTCCCTTTTAGACATATTCTTCCATCCTCCATCTCCACTGTATTTTCCTCCCTCTCTTTTTTTTTTTTTTTTTTTTTTTGCCAACCCTAGGACCAAAGGAATCCATGTTTTAGTGCACATTTTTTCTTCCTTCAGAATTGACCATACAGTACACCTGCTTAAGTCTAAGAGGAGTCTGACTGAAGCTAATTACCTATTCTCTGCTTTCAGCATGCTTACTGATTCCCACCTTTGGCTCAGTCATTTTACATTTGAGACTTATATTTCTTATGGCTACTGATTAGCACCTTTATTTTTTTAAAAAATGTCTTTCACTCTCTTTAACAAGTAAGGACAGAATTCAATAAAATTTTCAAATAAGTGCCCAAACAAGCAGTGATATACAGACAAAGGAGGAAAAACTGCATTATTGCTCAGAGTATAAAATTTGAACTGGCAAATGAAAGACATTTTAGGGACTGAAAGTGTGGGTTATAGTTGGTGTACAAATAGAATGTATAAAAATTGAAGGCTGTCTCTTATTGTTGGTTGTTGATATCTTACCTATTTATACTGGTGGGATTTCCCACTTCCTATTTTGTCAGCCAGTGCATATTTGCAACCAAAACTTTCATAACCACAGTGGGTACTTATACTTATTTCTAAAACATCTAATAGTTATTCTTAAAAATGGATTGAAAATGTTTTCTGCCCTTTACTGTATACAATAGGAGAGTATTTTTTTGACACGAAGTTATGAAAGGAATGTATCAGAACCCTTGTTCGAAGTGGTTAAGTTATAAGTGAAAATAAATGCTTGTAAGTTTACCTCCTACCCTTTCAAAAGATAATAATTATTGGTTGCAACATTGTTTTTTGCAAATTGTTCTTGAAAAACATTAAGGTTAAACAGAACCAATGTGCCAGATTTGATGCTAACCAGCAATCACTGCTGTTAGATGTTTGTACATCACATTCATGTGATAGTGATTTAAGGAGATTCCCATCCAGCTTAGTAAACTGGCCTTTATGAGCTTGATTTAAAATTACCAAAGATTAAATTCATTCTTTGTCTATATACATAACTTGTTTGGACCAAGTTGAGTGGTTAGGTCTTCCGAAATTTAAGTTGTACATTTTGACAAAGTTTTAATTTTAATTACTCGGTTAAGTGCCCAGTTGGATGAATTTCTGTAACAATTGATGATTCAGAGACATAGGATAAGTTGATAACCTAATGATGCATTTCTCTTATTCAGGATAAAAGAAGTAAATGAGACTAACAAACGAGTAGAACAGGAAATTAAAGTGGCCATTTTCACCCTTATCAATGAAATTAATAAGAAAGGAAAATCTCTCTTACAGCAGCTAGAGGTATGGTTCAAAGCCAAAGTAAAACAAAAACTGCTTCTCTTGCTCTTCAGCTGTTTTTAATGTTTATTGAAAACTCTTTTAGATGGGTTGGGGGGTATGGAAATAAAAAATAAGGTTTTTTGCATTTTTCATTTGAAGAGAGACCCATTTTCCAATTAGTTAACTTTGCAGCCAATTCAATAACACTGATTTTAGCTTATACATTAGGAGATAGTGTTAGTATTACTAAAATGTGATGTAAATGAAGGCAAAGCAGACCCACCACATTTCTTCCCCAGCTCCTCCTAAGATGGAGCCTCAATTTAACTTTCCCATATAAATGCATATGGGGCTTCTGTTTGAGTCATCTGTGTTTCACCTTACTTTAAAAATATTTCCATAGTCTTGCTGAAAATGCTGCTCATTTTGAAATTTATAAACCTTAAACTTACTGATAATTTTGTGATATTAGATCTTTGTTTTGCATATTTTGAGATTAATATGTAGATGTAATAAAATTTCTAGATGAAAATCTAGTTATTGATTTTAGTTTGTGAAGTTTAAATTAATTTTTAATCAAAGACTACTGCCCAGTTGATTTGTTCTTAGCAAATTTCAAATGTGAATTTTCTGAGGAGCCCAAATTTTGAAAAAATACATTTTCTGTTTGAAAATTTTGTGCTCTTACGTAGGCTCAGACAATATGGGGGTTATGTTTTTTGTTCTGTTGAGTAGTAATAATATAAGCTACATGAGTATTTGACTATTTAACTTCTATTAACCTCAAATTGTCAATAATAAATTTTTCTGTTCTATTCCATAGAACTCTTTAAAAAAATGTTAGATGCATAATTATATACCAATGAAAGAAATTGTGTCTGCAGAATGTTATCTTTGAATTTCTGTCTTTTGAAATACATCTTTCCATTGAAACCTAATTGTGAGATGAAAAGTATTCTCGTTCGCACACATCATTAAAGTTGGGACTCCTTTCTTACTCTATAGCCAGTCAGTTGCATTTAATGCTAATAGTGTTTTTTTCCTCAAAAGGACCATGTGAATGGACAGCACTTAACAATAACTATTTTTGATACATTTTAACTTATTGTAAATACATTTTAGCTATAAATCTAAAATAATATTTCTAAAACCATTTCAAGAGCTTCTGAATTTAAAGATGCCTCTCAAGGATAGGTTGCTTGTAAATTCCTAATGATAAATCTGCCACATACTCCTAACATGATTGTAATTTAAAAAATAGATGTTTTCTAATGTAATATGTTCTAAACTCTGTAAGAGGTTTTCCTAAGTTTTATAAAAAGGAATGATTTCTAGTGAAGTAGTAAACCAAACTTTTATCCATTAATTTACATTATAAAATGAACAGCTCGTTTCCTTAGGAAAAATATTGTCAAGTAAACCAAGCTGAGAGAGAAAGTGATTAAGAAAGTAGATAAGTTGTTTAATATACTGAATTTTTTAAAGTACCTAGGACATTACCCATCCCTCCTGGGGGTTTTAGTTCCTGTAAAGCAGTTAATTTTTCCTTTTCAGCATTTCTCTAGAATTGGTTTTTCCAGTTTGGTCAGTCCTCACTTCTTTGTCTTTTATGAACTCTTGTCATATCACCAGTTTCCCTAATTCTACCCTTGGAGCTCTGGAATTTATCTTTTTCATTTTGTCTTAGGTATTTAAGCAAAGAGATTTTAATTTCAGTCTCATGCCATACCAGGAGGTGGCACTGGTAACACAAAATTTTCTTTGGCCTTTACAGTGAGTTAAGATTATGTAAGATTATTTCTAAAAGTTACCTCATTATGCCATAAATTCTGTATCTTGGATTAACCTAATAGGAGAGCACTATTTCTAATAAACATTTTATGTGCTGAAAGAAAAGAGATGTATTAACTAACATTAATTTCTACATGTAGAAAATCCTTTTTAGCTTAGCTAAGCTTTAGTCCCATTTCTGTTAGTGACTTTTTCTTTGATTAATCATAAGCTCACTAAATAATCACGAGCTTGTTCATTTATCTTATTTTTAAAGGAAATAAAAGGTATTATGTCCATTTGCAATAGAAATTTGGGGTTGATTATTTTTTCATATAGAATTCTTCAGCGAAGCTCTTGTTCTCTTTCAGAATGTTACAAAAGAAAGGCAGATGAAGTTACTACAACAGCAGAATGATATCACGGGCCTTTCCCGACAGGTGAAGCATGTTATGAACTTTACAAACTGGGCAATTGCAAGTGGCAGCAGCACTGCACTACTATACAGCAAGCGACTGGTAAGACACATCATATCTTTTTCTTTAATGAATGTTAAGTCATTTTTATATTGAGTCAACTGTAGCTGTTTCAAGTATAAATTTGAATTTTGGCAAATCTAACCACCACCACATCAAGGCATAGAAAATTTCCATCATACTTCAAAAGTTTCCTTGTTCCCATTACCCCTAGTCTTTGGCAACTAGTAATTTGATTTCTTTCATTTTCTTTTTTTTTTGGAGACAGTCTCTGTTGCCTGGGCTACAGTGCCATCTCGTCAGCCTAGGTCACAGCAACCTCAAACTCCTGGGCTCAAGCGATCCTTTAGTCTCAGCCTCCCAAGTAGCTGGGACTGGAGGCACATGCCGCCATGCCCAGCTAATTTTTTCTATATATTTTTAGTTGGCCAATTAATTTCTTTCTATTTTTAGTAGAGACGGGTCTCGCTTTTGCTCAGGCTGATTTCGAACTCCTGACCTTGAGCAATCCGCCCACCTCGGCCTCCCAGAGTGCTAGGCATTTTCTAGAATTTCATATAGTCATATAATATGTGCTTTTTTGATGATGCCTAGTGCCTTAATGTAATTTACTACCAGAAATGGCAGACATTCAAGCATATGCATTTGATTTGATTGCTAATTTAAACATTGACACTATCTCATCTGAGACTAACACTGGAACTGCATGAACTTTTGAAAAGTCTTTATCTTGTATGTTTTTTAAATTAATATTTAATTTTAAGACTAATGTGAATTTTTTTCCCTTTAAGATCACTTTTCAGTTGCGTCATATTTTGAAAGCACGATGTGATCCAGTCCCTGCTGCTAATGGAGCAATACGTTTCCATTGTGATCCTACGTTCTGGGCTAAGAATGTAGTAAATTTAGGTGAGAAATAATTAGTTTTATGAATATAACTTGGAACACTGAGTTAGGAGAAAACATCTAAAGCAAATTTTAGATAAAAGTTTTTAACGTTAAAATGTAAACTACTTGGAAAATATTTTATTGGAGACTCACTGTAGCTATGGTTTTATATTGCTGTGTCACTACATTTTAAGATTGTTGAGTCTACTCTGAACAGTGTTTTCTAATGTGTATCATTTCTAGACTCCTCCCCCATCTTTTAAAATTGATATTGACTATTGCATATTGAAATCTTAGCAAATCTTTCTTCATTCTCAAGGATAATGTTTTGGATGCTTGGTAGTTTAATTATGCATTAGCGGAGGACCCCCAAGATACTGATGTGTTTGATAGTCATGTCCTGAGGAATGTTTGAAAGATAAGGGTAGCTCTTTTCATGGGGAAGTGGACTTTGCTTTTGTTACTTCACAGATAGATGGTCAGACAGCTCAATTAAAACACACACACACACACACACACACACCCTCAACAATTAGAGCTATCTACAGATTGAGTAAACTCACATTCATAATAGTCAAGTCCTAAACATTGGGAGTTATAAAAGCAGAAGCTGGATGAACTTCTGTTTTCTTTCCTTTAAAAAGTAATCTTAGCATAAAAGGACAAATTATATTCAAATTTGGCTGTAGCCTTAGATCTGGCATCAATAACCTATTTTTTGTGGCATGTTAGCTAAGAATGGTTTAATGGTTTTTCTTTTTTTTTTTTTTAATGAAGTTGAATATTTTATTATTATGCTGCAAAGCTATTGCTCACTGTATAAAAATAGCACCAGCAAACGCAGTATATGCAAAATTAAGATAATAGTGTTTCATTTGATACTGTACAATCAAGAAAAACTTCAACACCCCCAGTTGTTTCTAATGGAAAGACCATTAAGTATTTCAGCCCAAATCCTGGTATGGATGTAAGCAAGTTACAGTATTATATAAGGCTTAAGATAACAATGTTACCCTTGAATTACATAATTTTTATAACTAATTTTATACGACGCATAATTTGATGAATTCTGAATACTAGAGCCTAGTCTGAAAATCATAGAGTATTGTGAAAAAGATGCATATTTTGTTTATCTACAATCATTAGAAAGTTAAGGAGTATTTTTTTTCATTAGCAGTATTTCATTAGTAGTTATTTTAAGTCATCTGTCTACCACTAATTTAAGACACCTATGCTGGGTTATTTCACACTAGTTTATTTAGGGGTTCCATTTTCACTCCTTAATAGATTTTATGTATTTCTCATATGCTTCTTCACTCATTAGTTCATCTAGTTCTGAAGGATTACTCAGTGTCATCTTGATCAGCCAACCATCTTTGTAACAAGATTTGTTAACAAGTCCAGGGTTTTCTGCCAGAGCTCCATTAATTTCAGTTACTTTTCCTGATAAAGGAGAATAGAGTTCACTAGCAGCTTTCACACTTTTCCAAAGCACCAAACTCCTCTTGTTTGTTTAATTTTGTCCCAGCTTCAGGCAGGCTACAGTAAACAGCATCTCCCAAAGCTTCCTGTGCAAAATTGCTGATTCCCACTGTTCCAACACCATTTTCTGTTGTTACCCATTCATGTTTCTTTGTAAATTTACGCACTGAGAGTAGAGCGGTCCCGTATGCAGCATCCCACACCCTGCCGCCAAGGCCACGGGCAGGGCGATGCGGTTGCCAAGGCTGAGCGCAGGCTGCAGAACACAGCCTGCATGCTCTGCGCTGCTCACAGCGCCGTGTTCACAGGGTACTGGAGGGTCGCCGTGCAAAGACTGTGAGACAGATATTATGTGGCCTGGCAAGCTTAAAATATATATGATTTGGCCCATTACAGGAAAAGCCTGCCAACCTTTGCCTTAAATCACATCTTTCTAAAATTTGCCCTCTATCCCTAGAAAGCAATGGCTCTGTGAAAAGGAAGGAAAATTGTCACTTCTGAGGACATAAGTGTTTGAAGCATTCCATGTTGCCACAGAAGACAATTTTGTAGCAGTGTAGTACTGTGCTCTGCACATTTTGGTAATTCAAAGACAGATGGAATCAGTGCTAACAATCTTGTATCCAGGAATCTTGTCATGGGAGAATTGATTTAGACTGACTAGATGGGCCGCCTCTAATGCTATCTCTTTCATCTCTGATTTTCTGTACATCTGTGTAAATAAAGAATAAGGGCAGGTATTATATTATTCTACATAATTAAAAGTCATTTATTCAGCTTTATATTTCTGATCTTCACCATCTTTAAACATGGTTCCAGTTCCTGCTGAACTATAGGAAGCTTTGAGATGCTGATGGTTGTCAGAAGGAGGAGGAAAAGATAGTGATTAATCTGTAAAGTAGATGATTAGTCGATTATATAAAAATTCTTATTTTTTAAATCCTTCAGGTAATCTAGTAATAGAGAGTAAACCAGCTCCTGGTTATACTCCTAATGTTGTAGTTGGGCAAGTTCCTCCAGGGACAAACCACATTAGTAAAACCCCTGGACAGATTAATTTAGCACAACTTCGGCTCCAGCACATGCAACAACAAGTATATGCACAGAAACATCAGCAGTTACAACAGATGAGGATGCAGCAACCACCAGCACCTGTACCAACAACAACAACGACAACACAGCAGCATCCTAGACAAGCAGCACCTCAAATGTTACAGCAACAGGTGAGTATTGTGTTACTACATTATTAATACAAATTACGAATACCTCAAGATTACACTTTTTCCTATATAGGTAAGTTACACATTTCAAAGTTACTAGCAGGACTTTGAGTAGAGCTCAGAGGTCAGAATTTAAATATTTGCTCTGGTTCTGTTGGGGATGTGGGTGAGATGGGAAGAAAGGGAGTAAGTAAATAACTTATCTTGGGGAAAAAATTTAACTCACTAATACTCTGGTAGCACAGAAGTTCTCATCCTTCCATACAAGATTGGGGATTGAGGCTAGAGACGAGAAGAATTATTTATGCTTTTTTCATTAGACTCTTTTATCCTGGCTGAATTATTTTTATTGTAACATTTTATAATTGAAAGATAAATTTATTAATGATTATTACATAAATATCAATTTCTACTTTTTGTAGCCTCCACGATTGATCAGTGTGCAAACAATGCAAAGAGGCAACATGAACTGTGGAGCTTTTCAAGCCCATCAAATGAGACTGGCTCAGAATGCTGCCAGAATACCAGGGATACCCAGGCACAGCGGCCCTCAGTATTCCATGATGCAGCCACACCTCCAAAGACAAGTATGCCTAGAGTTACATTTGTAAGAATCATACCATTTTAAAACTAAAAGACATCATTTTCTTAGTCAGTTTTCAGGGGTGTGTAGTTGATATGTTTGAGAATTTGATTAATGCTATGTATTTTCTTGTCCCAGAAAAATATACATACATATGAAATTTTGTATTTGATTTTAAGAGCTTCTTGGATCTCTTTTAACCCCATATACTGTGGGTTAAGAAATCTTGATGTAGTCCAACCTATTCAATTTACAGATGTGAAAAACAAACCACAGGAGGTAATGATAAAATCAAAATTAGAGCTTTAGTTTCCTGAAATTGTTCCTCTGCTCTTTTAACGTGACTTTTTGATCCTAACATATAAAAGGGACTTTGAAAGTAATAGAGCTAATTGTATGTAATTTTTTTCCCTTTTTCTTTTCTCCAGTCAAGTATTGTTCCTTTTAGGATATAGATATGCTTAATCTTAAAAATGTGTATTTAGAGACATGTTTTATAATCTTTGCTTGAATAGTAGATTATAATTGTTGTAGGAGATGATGATTATAAAATGAGACTACTTTTTCATAGGATTTCTAGTTATAAAATAATAGAGTTCATTTTTTTTTAGCTTCAAGAGTGGTGTTTCTCAAAGCACGCATTAAAGGCCATCAGAATCACCAGTCAGCTTGGGTAGGGTGGGGGACCTTGTCAGAACAGATTTTGAGCCATAACCACTGAATCAGAATTCCTGGGAGGGTAGCATGCAATGATATGTAAACTTTTACTAAGTCTTCCAGGTCAGTCTGCACAGTGAAGTTGGAGGAACACTGTCTTAGAGCAGTAGTCATTCAGCTTTTTGGTCTAAGTGCCTCCAGAAAGACTTTTGAAAAATATGCATTCCTTCACATTTGAAGGGTTTTGTTTAAAATTTCCAGTATAAGTTTAAATATTAATACTTGAAAAAGATATACTTTCTAGTATATTATAAATATTGATACTACAAAGTAAAAAGAAAACAAAAACCTTTACATCATTTTTAAAAATCAATCCACTAGGATCCCAAATACAATAAATATTATTAAGAAGCTCTCCTTGGACTTGAATTTAGCTTCTACTAATATGGTATATTTTTTGCGTGATCGGCATAGATTAGCCTATTGTAATTTTCTGCAGGAAAAATGTTCATTTTTATAAAAAAATTCTTTGTAAACTCCCAGTGACAGTAAGTCCATTAAGTTTTAAAACCTTTTCTGTGGACCAAATTGTCATTACATTATTTCTCACAATTGTTGAAACAGTATATGTATAGATACAATTTAGAATATTAGAAAACATAAAATGAAATTCTTTTTGTATATACATTTTTTTGAGCTCTGTGGAGACTTTTTATCCCCTCAATTTTAGTTGTTTAGTTGTGTATGTTTATATGCTCTTATTGTTAAAATAAGTCAGAATTCAACAATGATTTTTATTACTTGTTTTTTGGTTTTTGTTTTCATGTGATACTCAGGAAACTAGTTCACAAAATTATGTATTTGGGAATTAAAATAATTTTATTATAGTAATATTTCTCAGTTCTTCTAACTTTTTCTAGATTATAAGCTGAATCTTAACTATTTAAAAACCTTTTATCTGTGACAGTTTCCCAGGTCTTTGTTTTTGTTGATCATCAAATATTGAAACTAATTTGAAGATTTATTTCCCAGGTTTTAGAGGCAATCACTTTCAAACCCCCTATGCCATTGTTTTCAAGTATACTTTGATTATCTGTACAGGTTTTTTGTTTTTGTTTTTATTTTCCATCATGTGGCAACATGCCTAGAATAAGATTAGGAATGAGTCAGAGGTATGCTTTCCTTCTGTCAAAGGAAAGAAGGGCAGTTACAAAAGTGGAAAAGGAGACCCTGCAGAGCATGGCAATTCTTAGGCAAATAGGATTTTTTTTTAAGCAAATACATACGGAGATTGGGAATCTGAACATTAATTTCATTAAAACTGTTCACACAGCCATGTACCCCTTTGTTCATGGAAAGCCTTCAAATATTACCAGGGGCCAGGTACACCATTTCAAAGACTACAGAAGCTGCAGAATCAGACTAACCAGCCATCTCAAAACATTTTCCTTAGACTTTAAGGTTACCTTTACATAAATCACTGAATGTTATTAGCATTTTTAGTCTTTATTTATTTTATTTTATTTATTTGTTTTTTTTTTTTTTTTTTTTGAGACAGTCTCACTCTGTTGCCCAGGCTAGAGTGAGTGCTGTGGTGTCAGCCTAGCTCACAGCAACCTCAAGCTCCTGGGCTCAAGCGATCCTGCTGCCTCAGCCTCCCAAGTAGCTGGAACTACAGGCATGCGCCACCATGCCCAGCTAATTTTTTTTTTATACATACATATATATTAGTTGCCCAATTAATTTCTTTCTATTTATAGTAGAGACGGGGTCTTGCTCTTGCTCAGGCTGGTTTCAAACTCCTGACCTCGAGCAATCTGCCCACCTGGGCCTCCCGGAGTACTAGGATTACAGGCGTTAGCCACTGCGCCCGGGTGCATTTTTAGTTTTTAAATATTTCAAATGAGTTACTTATATGGGTATAGTAATTTGTTTCCCAAAGATTTTCATCTGTATTATCGTAAATGATTCTTATAACAGCCATCACAGTGAAACAAGTGAGGGATCATTATCCACATTTCTAAATTGTGGAGATTATGTGATTTGCCTAAGGTCAAACAGTATTACAGTAAGGAATTGATATCTTATTTCCTTTCTGTGAATTCATTGTTTTTTCTACCATACCAAGCTGCTATCTCACTTGTAATCTCAGCGATTTGAGAGACTAAAGTGGAATGATTGCTTGAGGCCAGAAGCTCAAGGCCAGTTTGGGCAACATAGCGAGACCTCATCTCTAAAAAATTAAAAAGTAGCCAGGCGTGGTGATGCACACCTGAATGAAGTCCTAGCTACTCAGGAGTCTGAGGAGGGATGATTGCTTGAGCCCGGGAGTTACAGGCTGCGGTGAACTATGATCATGCCACTATGCTCCAGCCTAGATGACAGAGTAAGACCTTATCTCTAAAAAAGAAATAAGACTAGGCCAGGTGTGGTGGCTCACGCCTGTAATCCTAGCACTCTGGGAGGCTGAGGCGGAGGGTTGGAAATTCGAGACCAGCCTGAGCAAGAGCGAGACCCCATCTCTACTGAAAATAGAAAGAAATTCATTGGCCAAGTAAAAATATGTAGAAAAAAATAGCCCTGCATGGCGGTGCATGCCTATAGTACCCGCTACTAGGGAGGCTGAGGCAGCAGGATTGCTTGAGCCCAGGAGTTGACGTTGCTGTGAGCTAGGCTGACGCCACGGCATTCTAGCCCAGGCAACAGAGTGAGACTCTGTCTCAAAAAGGAAAAAAAAAACAAAAAAAGAAATAAGACTAAATAATCAAAGAGGAATGTAGACAGAACAGTAGCTTTCTTGGCCTTCTGTTTGAAAACTTTCAGATCATCCATTATATACCTCTTGGTTCTGAAATAATATCGTATCACTAGGCTGACAGGTTGAAAATTATTGTTTTTCCCTAGATACTACACAAAACTAAACAGAAAAATGAAAAGGCTAAATTTGAACCATTTTTCTCCTGAATAAATTTGAGAGGGCCCACAAGTATCCAACATTCATGTATCCTTCCTAAACTAAAAATTGTTGTAAAGGTATAGTTCATATTCTAATATTCTGGCATATCAAGTAATGATAATGTCTTCTTTCTTGTTAGCACTCAAACCCAGGGCATGCTGGACCCTTTCCTGTTGTATCGGTACACAATACCACAATCAACCCAACGAGCCCTACTACGGCAACTATGGCAAATGCAAACCGAGGTCCCACCAGCCCATCTGTTACAGCAATAGAGCTAATCCCCTCAGTTACCAATCCAGAAAACCTTCCATCGCTGCCAGATATTCCACCCATACAGGTTTGTATTTAAGTTGAATGAGGTATTTAATATCTTATGTTAATTAGGGAATTAAAGTATCCATATCAGGGTTTTTAAAATTCAGGACTAATATTTCCTTGAAATTTCTAAAAAGTAAAATTTAAATTACTAAAATGCTACAACTCACATGGCAGTCATTAAAAAAAAGAAAGAAGAAGAAAATATTTAAAAAGAGAAAAAAAAACAAAAAATAAATAAATAAAATGTATTATTCCAGCCTAAGTGAAACTTTGTATTCTTTGATCAACATCATCTTTTCCCCTTCCCTCCTCCACTCCAGCCTCTGGTAACCACATTTGTATTCTCTCTTTCTATGAGATCAACATTTTTAGATTCTACATAGAAGTGAGATCATCAAGTATTTATTTTTCTGTGCCTGGCTTAATTCACTTAACATAATGTTCTTTAGTTCCATCTATGTTGTCAAAGTGGCAGAATTGCCTTCTTTTTAAAGGCTGCATAGTGTATTCCATTGTGTATAGATCATATTCTCTTTATCTATTCATCTGTTGATGGACACTTAGGTTGCTTCCAAATCTTAGCTGTTGTGAAGAATGCTAAAGCATGGGAGTACAGATAATCTCTCCTTGATATACCAATTTTGCTTCCTTTGGAGATGTTTTAGTGATCTGTTGCACTGCACAGTGACCAGTTGATTATTTCAAAATTGCTAAAATGAGTTTTTAATTTTCTCACAACAAAAAAAATTGGGTCGGTAGGGTGATGTTTATTAGCTTGATTGAAATCTTTCTATAATAGGTGCATAGATCAAAACATCACATTGTACTCCATAAATATGCACAATTATATTAGTCAATTAAAGATAAATATTTGAATCTTGACAAGTTTTTGTGCTAAAAGTAGCAGCACACCCTAGTAATCCCAGCCACTCAGGAAGCTAAGGAAGGGGAGGATCCCCTGAGCCCAGGAGTTTGAGACCAGCCTGGGCAACATAATGAGACTGCATCTCAAATTTTTTTTAAAAAATTAACAAAACTAGCATTTTTCACTATTTTAAAGTTGTAAGGAATTGAATGTTATGTGAACAGCAAATTATGATACTATCTAAAGAGGTACAATAATGGATTAATATCAGTTTTGCTAATAGGGTAGATCCTTTCCACCACCTGTGAACAGACAAACCTTGTGTCAGATGATACACTCTGGTGCAAATTTAAAGCCAGAGAGGAGACCCAGGACCAACATGTGGTCAGATCTTTGTCATTTTTCTGTTAGATCCAAAAGGAGGAGTAGTTGTTGGGCAGTGAAAGGATAGGGTTAGAGGGAGGGTAAAGGTATCGGGCACTTTGGGACATACACTGAAAGGAGAAGGGGAAGTAATGAGTGGGAGGAATAGATGGAACATGAAGGACTCCTGAGGCCTCGTGCCCTTTTCAACTGTCATACTTTCATAAAGAAAAGTATCTTTCAGTTCCTTCTGAAATCTCACCAATTTCTTTGAATTAAAAGAATTAAGGCCGGGCACGGTAGCTCACTCCTGTAATCCTAGCATTCTGGGAGGCCAAGGTGGGCGGATTGCTCGAGGTCAGGAGTTCGAAACCAGCCTGAGCAAAAGCGAGACCCTGTCTCTACTATAAATAAAAAGAAATTAATTGGCCAACTAATATATATAGAAAAAATCAGCCAGGCATGGTGGCACATGCCTATAGTCCCAGCTACTCGGGAGGCTGAGGCAGAAGGATTGTTTGAGCCCAGGAGTTTGAGGTTGCTGTGAGCTAGGCTGACACCACGGCACTCACTCTAGCCTGGGCAATAAAGTGAGACTCTGTCCCAAAAAAAAAATAATAAATAAATAAATAAAAGAATTAAAATGTACACATAACCTGCCAAGGTTATACAGAATCACCTCTTGCGTTGTATGAGTTACTTGGAGTTCGAGGTTGCCATGAGAGCAAGGAGCAGTGAAATTGCTGCAACAGTAGGATCCTTGACTCTTTCTATGGCTGCAGGTTAATATTTTTGTGTATTAATGGGTTTGTGTAAGAGTTTTAAAGGATGTTTCTGTAACTTCAAAATTGGTTCTTTTTAATTTAATTTTATTTACAATTGTGTATATTTAAGATATACAACATGTTGTTTAACAGACATATATATAGTAAAATGGTTACCATTGTGGAAAAATCAACTTATTCATTATCTCACATTGTTATCCACCTCTCTCCTCCCCCACTCCCATGGTAAGATATAATCTACTCATTTAGCGAAAATCTTGAATACAATACACTATTATTAACTATACTCCTCATCAAAGTTTTTTGAAAATCACTAACATATTGTGAATTTTTTTTTTTTTTGAGACAGCGCCGTGGCATCAGCCTAGCTCACAGCAACCTCAAACTCCTGGGCTCAAGCAGTCCTCCTGCCTCAGCCTCCCGAGTAGCTGGGACTACAGGCATGTGCCACCATGTCCGGCTAATTTTTTCTATATATATTAGTTGGCCAATTATTTTCTTTCTATTTATAGTAAAGACCAGGTCTCGCTCTTGCTCAGGCTGGTTTCGAACTCCTGACCTTGAACAATTCGCCTGCCTCAGCCTCCCAGAGTGCTAGGATTACAGGCATTATCCACTGCGCCCGGCCTGTGAATTTTTTTTAATTCACTTTTCTGGTATTAGGAGAGATCTTTTTTGACTAAGGGAATGGTGGTTTTGTTGGTGCTAGAAGACTGGACTTTATAGAATGGAAAAACGTAGAATATTAAATTAAAAGTAACATTTCTAAGTTAAAAGCTTATAATATATGAAGTGACTTTACAGACAATATATTAGTTTAATGCTTCAAATCACCTGATATGTAATATTCCTATTTTGTGAATGACAGACAATAAGAGAGGTTAGTGACTTTTCCCAGAATGAATGATAGATGGAGAAGTTAGAATTTAATGCCCAGATGCCTGATTGTAAGTCCAGTTCTCTCTCTCTACTTCCCTTAACAATACCAGGGAGGTTGTTTGGGATGTTGACCTGGAAAGATATGGTATTGAGAGCCTTTGAGTAACCAGAGATATTCACAGTGTTAAAGTAGTCAGTCATTCAGTTTTAACTAAGCACCTACTGTATGCTAAAGTCCTCGGGCATTTAGGATGAGAAGACAAACAAGACTTGGTTCCAGTTCTTAAGAAACTTACAGTTCTTAAGAATGGTTGCTAATGTTAAATTTAACCCAGCTTGTTAGGACTACTTTAACTTGGTTCAGATAGATGAAGTGTAGGTGGCTCTACATCTTTGAAAAGCTGAGCATCATAAGGGAAGTCAGCCCATATTCCCCTGTTCTCCTGCCCAGAAGAACTTTGGGATTAAGACAAGGAACTTCAGAATATGTCCTCACCCATCTTTAATTTTTTTTAAGTAGGGTTGAAGGAGGAGAATCAATGCCTTCTATAAACCTCTTCTTTAATTGCAGATGCCTTGTCTTTATTTTTTAATAAAGTATTTTTAATAAAGTCTTACTACTTTATTTTTTAATACCACTTTATTAAAGTATCATCTACTTTTTTATTGAAATAAAATTTATATACCATGATATACACTCTAAATATGTACAATCACAAGATTGTGCAACCATCACCCCTAATTTCAGAATATTTTCGTTGAAGGAAAAAATACAGAAGGAACTGTACTCATTAACAGTCACTCTTTGTTTCCTTCTCTCCCAGTCCCTGGAAACTGCTAATATACTTTTGTCTCTATGGATTTGCCTATTCTGGACATTTCGTATGAATGGAATCATGTGACCTTTTGTGTCTTGCTTCTTTGACTTAGCATAGTGTTTCCCATGTCTGTCCATGTTGTGGCATATATCAGTACTTTATTTCTTCCTTTTATATGGCTGAATAATATTCCATTGTATAGACACACTACATTTTGTTCTTTCGTCAGTCTATGAACATTTGGTTTTCTATTCCTTGGCTATTAGGAATAATGCTGCTAATTAGCTTTTAAATGCAACTTTTTGTGTGAGCGTAGATTATCAGTTTTCTGAGGTTACTATCTAGGAGTGGAATTGCACAGTCATACTGTACGTTTAACTTTTTAAGAAACTGCCAAACTGGAAAACTACTGTTTTCCATAGTAGCTGCATTATTTTACATTTCTTCCAGCAGTATATGAAGATTTCAGTTTCTCCACATCCTTTCCAACATTTCTTACTGTCTCCTACTTTTAAAAGCAAGTAGACCAGGGGCAGTAGCTCATACGTGTAATCCTAGCACTTTGGAGGCTGAGGTGGGAGGAATGCTTGAGCCCAGGAATTTGAGACCAGCCAGCCTGAGCAAGAGCGAGACCCTGCCTTTACTAAAAATAGAAAAAATTAGCCGGGCTTGGTGGCATGCACTTGTAGTCCCCACTACTAGGGAGGCTGAGGCAGGAGAATCGTTTGAGCCCAGGAGTTTGAGGTTACTGTGAGCTAGACTGATACCACTGCACTTTAGCCCAGGCAACAGGGGGAGACTGTGTCTCCAAAAAAATAAAAAAAGACTGAGATTGTCTGAATGGGACTGGGTACTGAGAGCAGATTGGACTCTACCAAAATAAATAAATAAGTATTTTTAAAAACCTATTAGTCTCTAAGCAGCTGAATAGCCAAGATAGTTAAGTTTAAGATTGGTGAGTAGGATAACAAACCTGAAACGTAAGATGAAGTGTCAAACTTCCTTTGCCTAATCAAGAAAAACTTCCCTAGGGACTGAATTGTATTTTAGTATAGATATGAGATATGGTCTGGTTGGTCAAGGTAGGGATGTTTTACACCTGGGTAATGGTACATAGTATGACTTGAGGGAGTGAGAAGGCATGACTAGGCATAATAAAATAGAAGTGAGGTATTAGATCAAGTGGAATCGATGAGGAATTATTAGTTTACATAGCTTTTGATTGTACTAAGTAAGATGTTTTAATGATAATATGGGTAGAAAAAATAAAATGGGAAATTTAAACATTTACATTTTGGTAGTAAATGGAAAACAGGGAATGTTGTATATGGTCATATTTAGTGTTTCACTTTTGGTAACAGTATGTATTTGTTTAGTCAGGTTTAGAACATCTCTGTTGATAAAATGTAATATTTTCCTTATGATTGATAGGCTACCATCTAAATATAGAATCCCTTTATAAGGTTAAAGGCCAGATCTTCAGTATAGCATAACACTAAAAAACATTTCTGGAAACATGGATTACTATTTTTAATGCATTTGTGTATTTTCTTTTTCTTTTTTTTTATCCACCAGTAGAGTACTCAGAGAAAAGCATTCAATTTTTTTTTTTTTTTTTTTTTGAGACAGAGTCTTGCTTTGTTGCCCAGGCTAGAGTGCTGTGGTGTCAGCCTAGCTCACAGCAACCTCAAACTCCTGGGCTCAAGCGATCCTCCTGCCTCGGCCTCCTAAGTAGCTGGGACTACAGGCATGTGCCACCATGCCCGGCTAATTTTTTCTAAATATATTGGTTGGCCAATTAATTTCTTTCTATTTTTAGTAGAGACAGGGGTCTTGCTCTTGCTCAGGCTGGTTTCGAACTCCCGACCTCAAGCAATCCGCCCACCTCGGCCTCCCAGAGTGCTAAGATTATAGGCGTGAGCCACCGCGCCCGGCCCATATATTTTCTTTAACACATATTTGAGAACTTAACCATGTACTAGACTTATATAACTAGTGGTTATATAAGGATCAATGGGAAATGGTCTTTGCCCTCAAGAAGTTTTCTATATTATAGGGAGATAATTTTCGAAATAGGGTCAAAACAGCTTATTGCTACAAATGGATGTGTATAGATGACAGTGAAGAATAAAGAAAAAGATTTTACATATACCTGTGGAAGTCAGAATAGGCTTTATTTTTTTTATTTTTTTTGAGACAGAGTCTCGCTTTGTTGCCCAGGCTAGAGTGAGTGCCGTGGCATCAGCCTAGCTCACAGCAACCTCAAACTCCTGGGGTCAAACAATCCTACTGCCTCAGCCTCCTGAGTAGCTGGGACTACAGGCATGCACCACCATGCCTGGCTAATTTTTTCTGTATATATTAGTCGGCCAATTAATTTCTTTCTATTTATAGTAGAGACAGGGTCTTGCTCTTAGGCTGGTTTCGAACTTCTGACCTCGAGTTATCCACCCACCTCGGCCTTCCTAGAGTGCTAGGATTACAGACATGAGCCACTGTGCCCGGCCTCAGAATAGGCTTTATATGAGATAATTTTAAATTTGGACTTTGAAAATAAGTAGGAGAGGCTGGGCGCGGTGGCTCAAGCCTGTAATCCTAGCTCTCTGGGAGGCCGAGGTGGGCGGATCATTTGAGCTCAGGAGTTCGAGACCAGCCTGAGCAAGAGCGAGACCCCATCTCTACTATAAATAGAAAGAAATTAATTGGCCAACTAATATATATAGAAAAAATTAGCCGGGCATGGTGGCACATGCCTGTAGTCCCAGCTACTTGGGAGGCTGAGGCAGCAGGATTGCTTGAGCCCAGGAGTTTGAGGTTGCTGTGAGCTAGGTTGACGCCATGGCACTCACTCTAGCCTGGGGCAACAAAGTAAGACTCTGTCTCAAAAAAATAAATAAATAAATAAGTAGGAGAGTGTTAGCTATCATGTTTCCCTGAAAATAAGATAGGGTCTTATGCTTATTTTTCCTCAAGAAGACACCCTAGGGCTTATTTTCAGGGGATGTGTTATTTTTTTTAAGTAAGGTGTACAACAATCTACATTTATTCAAATATAGTTAAGTAGTCTTCTTCTGGAGCATCATCATAACTCTCCAAACCCCGAATTCCATCCTGAATTTCTTGTGACTCTATTTCCTTTAGAACCATTGGCCCCAATCTCTCATGTCGAGCAATAGAGCACTCATGGGGCAGATGAGAAGGACTGCTTGTCTTCTTTACCGCTCCAGGACAAAATGCATGGGTTGTGCAGATATGCTGCATAGCCATGCCCATCACTAGGTCTTGTTTTCGGGGTAGGGCTTATTTTGCGCAAATGCTTAGAAATCCTGCTAGTGCTTATTTTATGGGTAGGTCTTATTTTCGGGGAAACACGGTAGGTATGTTGCAGGAGATGATCAAGTCAAATCTGAGGTCAGATTTTGTGATTTCTGAAATGCTGGATTTGTCACTCTTTTATTTTAAGCTTTCTTAAAATAAGAATAATAATAGAATCTGCCTTGGGGACTTGTTGGAAAGATTGAGATTCATGTAAAGTATTTAGCTTGGTGCCTGGCATGTAAGTATTCCATAAATGTTAGTTATCATTATTTTCCTCTTCTTCCTTTTTCCCCACTCCTTTTTTTTTAGACAGTCTAAAGAATTGTTTTTATTATGGCATTAGGCAAAATTATTTAAAGTGAATAAATTTTTATTCAAGGAATTTCACGTGATTCCTTCTACTGTCAACCAAGGTAAACTTAGTTCCTCAAAAGCTGGAACCTTTCAAGAGGAATCTTCAAGATCACCCCTTTTTTTTGTTTTGTTTTACCTACCCAAACCTGCTTATTTGCTGTTAAGATAACCCTTTTTAATAAAATCGATCCTCAATCCACCGTTTTCCTGTCAGTGCACAAATATTCTTTTATTTTGGCTTCTTTTATCTCCACTTGAATATGGATATACTGATGAAAACTTAACAAATTCCCCAACTAGAATTTTTAGGATCTAACTTCTTCAAGCAAGTTACTTTAGGGTCATTTTTAGATTAGATGGATCTCAATATGATATCCTAATAGAAGAAGAATTAGTTGCTATTGAGGACTATTAAACTGAGCAATATGAGAAAACTGTAGAAATGCCAGGTTTTAACATGCACAAAGCCAAGAAAACCAACAATTCCAGATACTGAATTTTGATGGCATTGACCTTTGAACACCCTGGCAGGAATAAACTGCTGAGTGTAGATACCATGCTGTGCAGTCCTCATTCTTCATTATTGTAAAGTAAGCTTTGGGAGGAAGCACCAAGAGATTATGCTTAATAGGAAAATTATAACCATTTAACATGTGTATTAAGCATTTACTTTGTGCTTGTTTTGAGAAACAGTAGGGACAAGACAAGACCTGCTGTCACAGAATTTATAGGCCAGGAGAACGCAAGCATTCACAGATTTTTTAAATCCTATTTATAATGTATAGTATTACTAAAAAGGAGAGTACATATCAGCAGAACCTAACTAAATCTAGTGGGTTGTTAAAGAATTTTGAAACATGGAGGCTGAGGAGGAATTAGCTTGAAGCTCTCATTTGTAAATTTCAGTAGGTAAAAGGAGCAGGATTTCAGAGTCCACAAGGTGTCAAGGAACTGGGCACTTATGAGGAACAGAAAAAAGGGCAATGAGGAAAGGGGAAAAGAGAAGGGACAGGAGTGGCATAAAATGAGTCTGGAGAGGAAAATGGGAACCAGATCATGTAGAGCCTTTGGTAAGCTGCATATAAAGGATTTGGGATTTTATCCTAAGCTCAATGAGAAGCCATTTTGAAGAGTTTTGGAGGGGAATGGAGTATGGTAGGAGCACTGGTATATGATATATCAGATTTGCCTTTTTTTTTCTTTTTTTTTATGAGACAGAGTCTCACTTTGTTGCCTGGGCTAGGGTGCCGTGGCATCAGCCTAGCTTCACAGCAACCTAAAACTCCTGGGCTTAAGCAGTCCTCCTGCCTCAGCCTTCCGAGTAGCTGGGACTACAGGCATGCGCCACCATGCCCGGCCAATTTTTTTCTATATATATTTTTAGTTGTCAAGCTAATTTCTTTCTATTTTTAGTAGAGACGCGGCCTCGCTCTTGCTAAGGCTGGTCTCTAACTCCTGACCTTGAGCAATCCTCCCGGCCTTCCAGTGTGCTAGGATTACCACCTAGCATGAACCACCACGTGCGGCCAGATTTGCCTATTGTTTTAAGGCCTCCATGGACCTTATAAAACCATTGTAGGCTTTAAAAAGAGGTTAATCCAAAAAAAAGAAAAAAGAAAATGCCTGTCTACCCCATTCTTATTTCACCAAACTAAATCCCAGCACTACTATAGATTGGTTTATATCCTTTCAGATTTTTCCCCCCTAGGCATATATAAGTATAAATAAAGATACACATGCAAATGTGTGCGTGTGCAATTTTTATTTTTTGGTAACAGGAAGTGTGATTGTACCATACATATACACATAGTATAATACTATAAATACTGTGTTGCAAGTTTTATGATTTTGCTTTTAGACTTTTTTTGTGTCAGTTCTTAGAGTTTTCTTGTGTTTAGAGCTACATAGCATTCCATTTTGCTGGGTATGTGTTTTTGTTTTTGTTTAGCCTTTTGTTGGTGAACCTTTGGTTTATTCCTCATATCTTACTATTAAAAACAAAGCTATATTCGTGAAAAGACGTTAACATTTTTAGTCATTAGAGAAATGCAGGTTAAAACCGCAGTGAGAGCCAGGCTCAGTGGCTCATACCTGTAATCCTAGCACTTTGGGAGTCTGAGGCAGGAGGATTGCTTGAGACCAGGAATTCAAAACCAGTCTGAGCAAGAATGAGATCCCTCTCTACTAAAAAATAGGAAAAAAATGAGTCTGGCAACCAAAAATAGAAAAAATTAGCCGGGCATGGTGGCGTGCATCTATAGTCCCAGCAAGGCTGAAGAAGTGAGATCGCTTTTGTGTACAGGAGTTTGAGGCTGCAGTGAGCTGTGATGACATTACTGCACTCTAGCCTGGGTGACAGAGGGAGACTGTCTCAACACCAACAAAAATATCCCACAGTGAAATACACCATGACCCACTTCATAGGATGCCTAAACTAAAAAGACGAATGTTAACTATAATCAATATGTTGTTGAGAATGTGGATAAACCAGAACCTTCAAACGTGATAGGAATGTAAAATGGTGCAACCACTTTGAAAAACAATTTAGCAGTTTCTTAAAAACTTAAACATATATCTACCATAATGATTCAACCATTCTGCTTCTATTTGCCAAAGAAAGAAGGAAATATGTGTATTGTGTATATATAAAGATTTATACACAGATGTTAATAGCAACTTTATAATAAGACAAAAACTGGAAACAACCCAAATGTCTGCCTACAGATAAATGGATAAACAATTGTATAGCCATACATTGGAATATTAATTAACTTAACAATGGGAAGGAATAAACTTGATACAACATTGTTAATTAATCTCAAAATAATTATGCTGAGTGAAAGAAAACAGATGAACACAGGGCATACTATGACTCCATTTATATAAAACTCTAGAAAAAAACTAAAATGGCAGAAAGTAGATGAGTGGCTGGTTGAGTACAAGGTTAAGAGAGAGAGCTCCATGCTTACCAGGGAGCATGGAGAACTTTGGTGATAGATAGGATCTGTTCACTATTCTTGATTTTGTTTTTCTAGTTGTATACTATGAGAAAACACATCATACTCAAATACACTTTTGAGTATGTTTATTTATGTCATTTATACCTTAATGCTATTTTTTTTTTTTTTTTTGAGACAGAGTCTTGCTTTGTTGCCCAGGCTAGAGTGAGTGCTGTGGCGTCAGCGTAGGTCACAGCAACCTCAAACTCCTGGGCTCAAGCAATCCTGCTTCAGCCTCCCGAGTAGCTGGGACTACAGGCATGTGCCACCATGCCTGGCTAATTTTTTTTTCTATATATATTAGTTGGCCAATTAATTTCTTTCTATTTTTAGTAGAGACAGGGTCTCGCTCTTGCTCAGGCTGGTTTCGAACTCCTGACCTCGAGCAATCCGCCTACCGCGCCCGACCTACAGTGCGGCTTTTCAAAAATAGCATTAAGGGACCGGGTGTGGTGGCTCACACCTGTAATCCTAGCACTCTGGGAGGCTGAGGCGGGAGGATTGCTCAAGGTCAGGAGTTCGAAACCAGCCTGAGCAATCGCAAGACCCCCGTCTCTACTATAAATAGAAAGAAATTAATTGGCCAACTAATATATATAGAAAAAAATCAGCCGGGCGTGGCGGTGCATGCCTGTAGTCCCAGCTACTCGGGAGGCTGAGGCAGGAGGATTGCTTGAGCCCAGGAGTTTGAGGTTGCTGTGAGCTAGGCTGACGCCATGGCACTCACTCTAGCCTGTGCAACAAAGCGAGACTCTGTCTCAAAAAAAAAAAAAAAAAAAAAGACTGCACGGAGGCACAATGAGCATGTAATTCTGTAAGATAAGTTGGTAGAAGTGTAATTACTGGGTCAAAAGTGGTTACACATTTAAAGTTTGCATAGATATTGACAAATTGCCCTCCAAGAAATATTTTACCAGCTTATATATTTGAAAATGCCCATTTCTGTGCTATCTTTCCAACACCAGAAAATCAATTGCTTTTCTTCCATATTTACCCATCTGATAAGAATGACATTATTGGTGATTTTGTTTTCATCTCTTTTATTAGTGTGATTGGTTATCTTATGTTCATTGATTATTTTTACTTCTGTGAATTGTCTTTGTCTTCTGTGGAATGCCTTTGCTCATTTTCCTATTGAATTTTTTTTTCCTTTTAAATCATAGAAACTACTTATATAATACTTAACCCTATGTTCCATGTAGTTATTCAGGATGCTCAAAGATACTGGTTTATGGAAATGAATTAATATTTTTCCAGTTAGACTTTTAACTTTATTTATGGTGATTGTCCATGTCTAGTGAAACCTGTTGGTGATTGTTTCAGTTAGCATTTCTCAGTTGGAAGCTATAATGGCACCAGAGAAGCCCTTTTATATACTTCCTATTCACCTCTTCCTGAGTAGGTAACGTGGGATTTTCATGTCTGTTTTGAATCCTTTGTTTTTAGGTGGGATGCAGCCCCATTTCCATCTGTGGCCCACATTAGGAGCTTCCCCTCTTCACAAATCCTCCAGTTGACTTGAGTGAGTTGCAGCTAGGGATTCTCCTCTAATTTTAACTTTACAAGTGTACCCTTGGCCAACAGCTGTGACCACAAATTACAGCTGCTACTATCCCTTAATTGTGCTTCAGCTAACCTACAACCTACTCTCACCATCAGCCCTTCATGTCTCTGGCATGCAATTTTATAAGGGCTTTCAGAAACTGTCCAATTTACTTTTTAGGAGGATTCTCTCTTGCTGTGATTATTGTGAGCTGCTCCATTCTGATCATTTTTACAATTCTACCTTGGTTCATATTCATAGTTTACTCTAAAGTTTCTACTTTAATGCTGTCATTTCTAATTTATAGCTGTGAAAATCAGTGTGCTTTTAGGAGAAGAAAGGAGAACAAGAAGTAAATATATGTGTTTAGGTTTCTGTTTTGAACCAGAAGTAGATTTGCATACGAAATAATCTGACTTCTAGTAGGAAAGAAGATTGAAAGGGGACAGGTATGGGTACAACTAGGTCAGCAAACAAGATTAACAATTATTTAAGTAAGAACAATTTGACCATTTCTTATATGAAATAGTGTAAAATTTAATTTGAGGTAATTTTTATGCTGAAATAGTATATTTTTACTGTTATGTAAATATTTTCTCATGTCATAATCACAGTTTTATAGGTAAGAAACTGATGTTCAAGTTGGGAATCAGTTGTAAATCACAGTGCTGGGTCCTCTGGTTTTATCCTGCTACCTCTAAGTAAGAAAAGGGCTCAGATCTGTTGACTTTTCCGTGTGTGTGTGTGTGTGTGTGTGTGTGTGTGTGTGTAGTAAGGCCTTAATGGTTTGGGATAAGGGCTTTCTATGAGCTATAAGAACTTTTCAGAGCTTTAAAGTTAGTTACTGACATGATAACATTCCTGGGTATGTGAATGATTCTGGCAGGACTATGGACATTGAAATAGAAGGAGGGAGACTAAGGAGAAGAATAATGATAAATAGGATCCTGCAGCAATTTTAAGAAAAGGCAAATGTGTCAGAAGTGTGTCACAGCTATTTACATAATAGAACATACAGGGTTTAATAGATCATTAGGATTTGCCCTGCGCACTTGGATATTTGTTCAGTAATGTGGTTTTATTCACATAAACTTTATACCGTGTAGGTTCTCTGGGAAGCCTAAAGAAGCAACAGTTAAGCTGAGTTTGATATTGGATAATCTGTTAGTTTATTAGTATACTGCATATAAGTGGTGACAATAATGAAATTAATAACTTCTCCGCTTTAATCCATTTATCTTTTTTCTTCTTTCTTTTTAGTTGGAAGATGCTGGCTCAAGTAGTTTAGATAATCTACTAAGTAGATACATCTCAGGCAGTCACCTACCCCCGCAGCCTACAAGCACCATGAATCCTTCCCCTGGACCCTCTGCCCTGTCTCCAGGATCATCAGGTAAAGCAAACAGAGATATTCCCCTATTTCTTTAACACTTAAAGCAGGGATCCTCAAACTACGGCCTGCGGGCAACATGCAGCCTGCCGAAGACATTTATCCAGCCTACTGGGTGTTTTTGCCACTGCTGCCTGTCCTGCTTAGCAGCCGACTCATCCGGGGCCCACAGTGTGCATGTGTGGAATGTGCACCCCACTCTCCAACGGCCCTCCAACGGTCTGAGGGACAGTGAACTGGCCCCCTGTTTAAAAAGTTTGAGGACTCCTGACTTAAAGTCTCTCTCAGTATCTCTACTAGTGTCCTCTGGAAAAAGTAGAATCAATAGTAGGTATGTATAGGCAGGGGTCCTCAAACTATGGCCCTCGGGCCACATGTGGGTGTTTTTGCCCGTTTGTTTTTTTACTTCAAAATAAGATATGTGCAGTGTGCATAGGAATTTGTTCATAGTTTTTTTTAAACTATAGTCCGGCCCTCCAACGGTCTGAGGGACAGTGAACTGCCCTCCTGTTTAAAAAGTTTGAGAACCCCTGATATAGAGAGAGGGAGATGGAGAGATTTATGTTAAGGAATTGGCTCATGTGATTGTGGATACTGGCAAGTTTGAAATTTGTAGGGCAGGCTGGCAGGCTAGAGACCCAGGAAGAGTTATATTACAGCCTCGAGACCAGAGTCTGGAGGCAAAACTCTTTCTTAGGGTAGGGAAGGTGGCAATAGGACCCTCTGTTTTCTCTCTTAATGACTTCAACTGATTGTGTAAGGCCTAACCAACATTATGGATGATAATCTGCTGTTTTCAAAGTGTATTGGCTTAACTGCTAATTACATCCCAATATTAATAATATCTTCACAGCAACATTTAGACTGATACTTGACCAAATAGTGGGATATCATTTGTTTTCTTTCTTTCTTTTTTTTTTTACTTCATATGCAACATCTGTCATATATAGTGGGATATCATATCCTAGCCAAGTTGACACATAAAATTAACCATCATAGTAACAAATTTTTGTTCAAATACTATTAGCACTCTTTAGCTAAGTGAAGTAATTTTAATATATATTTGTAGTCTATGCTGTTCAGAACTCTAAAACACTCAACCCTTACTTCGCTCACATTCTTTGCTGGGTTTGTAGATACATTTATTTTTTATATCTTATATTTTACAATATAGAAGGTCAGTTGAAGAGTTCTCGGGTTTCAACTTCAAAAGACTTTGTAAAATAATGAAAAATTGTTTTAAAAAACGAGTTGAGGAAAAGCAAGTTAATTTTCAAATTATAATTTTAAAATCAAAACTTAAATTTCGGCTGGGCGCAGTGGCATGCGCCTGTAATCCTAGCACTCTGGGAGGCCGAGGTGGGCGGATTGCTTGAGGTCAGGAGTTCGAAACCAGCCTGAGCAAGAGCGAGACCCTGTCTCTACTATAAATAGAAAGAAATTAATTGGCCAACTAATATATATAGAAAAAATTAGCCAGGCATGGTGGTGCATGCCTGTAGTCCCAGCTACTCAGGAGGCCGAGGCAGCAGGATTGCTTGAGCCCAGGAGTTTGAGGTTGCTTTGAGCTAGGCTAATGCCATGGCACTCACTCTAGCCTGGGCAACAAAGCGAGACTCTGTCTCAAAAAAAAAAAAGAAAAAAAAAGAAAATTTAAATGTATAGGAATCTATTAAAACACCTGTGATGTTTAGCTATATTCCAGAAACCCAGTTTTATTAACCCTATTACCAGGTGAATCAGTTTAGACTCTTATGAATACATGATTGAAGCAATTTCAAACAGGTTAAAAGTCCAGAAATGGTTATGCAATATATTTTTCTGATGTAAGTTAAATGTTATTTTTTTCTTACTGAAACAGACCACCTGCTTATTTCTACAGGAAGAACAGTTCAAATATAAATGTATATTTTGTAGTTTTTTGAGGCTTAATAAGAATTATGTCAAGACTTCTAAAAAGAATAATTAATGAGAATCCAAGTAGAATATTTTTTCAGGTGACTTGGGGAGAGATGGCAGATAGGTTTCTCTTGATCTGGTAGTTTTTGTTGACTAGATAGTAATTCTCTGAGGAAGATTCTGAAATGATGTTTGGGCTCAGATGAGAGAAACTGGTCAACGTCATGCCAGCCCTGACTTTGCGACTAGGTCTGATTTCCAAGAATTTTAAAGTTGGGTTATAATAATCTTGAGTTCTCTAACCAGTGGGTAGAATTCCAGATATCCGTATATGTATTTATATACATTTTGACTTATTTTTTAGGTTTATCCAACTCTCACACACCTGTGAGACCTCCTAGTACCTCTAGTACTGGCAGTCGAGGCAGGTGAGTATTATGTTATTAATAACTATTTTTCCCTTTTATTATGAAAAACTTCAAGTAATGTAATAAAAGTAGAATATTACAGTAAACCCTCATATACTTTAACACCTAGCTTTAGCAATGATCAAGTTATAGCCAATCTTGTTTCTTCTATACTCCTATTCATTTCCCTCCTGATCTGGATTATTTTGAAACAGATCTGAGAAATTATATTATTTTCCTTGTGACTATTTCAGTATATATCACTTAATAAGAATTTTAAAAATATATAACCACAGAACCATTATCACACTGAAAAAAAATTAGCAATTCATTCTGTAATATCAGTATAGATCCAGTTAATGTTTAGAATTCCCAATTTTGCCATAAATGCCTTTTTTTTTTTTCTTGAGACAGAGTCTCACTCTGTTGCCTGAGTGCCGTGGCATCAGCCTAGCTCACAGCAACCTCAAACTCCTGGGCTCAAGCAATCCTCCTGCCTCAGCCTCCCGAGTAGCTGGGACTACAGGCATGGACTACCATGCCCGGCTAATTTTTTCTATATTTTTAGTTGTCTGGCTAATTTCTTTCTATTTTTAGTAGAGACGAGGTCTCGCTCTTGCTCAGGCTGGTCTCGAACTCCTGGCCTCAAGTGATCCTCCCAATTCGGCCTCCCAGAGTGCTAAACAAATAATTTCTTTGAATCAGATTCACATAAGCTATATAGATTGCCATCAGTTGATATGTTTATATCATTATCAATTTATTTGTTGTAAAAATATAGTTCTTTTTCCTATAGAGTTCCCCCTATTTCTCCATCTTATCATTTAAATATGCTGCCTCTGCTGGACATGGTGGCTGATACCTGTAATTCCAGTACTTTGAAAGACCAAGACAGGAGGTTCCCTCGAAACCAGGAGTTCAAGACCAGCCTGGGCAACAGAGCGAGACACCGCCTCTATTAAAAAAAAAAAATGTTGCCTCCTGTTTCTTATCTACATTAGTATTTAGATCAGGAGGTTTGATGAGATTCAGTTTTGATTTATGGGGAGGGATTGCAAAAATACTTGATGGTGGTAATGTTTTACCCATCATGGGCACATTATGTCTGGTTGGGCTTTTTTGTGATAGCAGCCATTAGCGATCATTGCTTTATTGCTTAACTCTATTTTTTTTTTTTTTACTGGTTGAAAAATGATTTGAGGCCTGGCGTGGTGGCCTACCACTCGGGTAGGCCGAGGCGGACAGATTGCTCAAGGTCTGGAGTTCGAAACCAGCCTGAGCGAGACCCTGTCTCTACTATAAATAGAAAGAAATTAATTGGCCAACTAATACATATAGAAACAATTAGGCCGGGCGCGGTGGCTCACGCCTGTAATCCTAGCACTCTGGGAGACCGAGGTGGGTGGATTGTTCCAGGTCAGGAGTTTGAAACCAGCCTGAGCAAGAGTGAGACCCCGTCTCTACTATAAATAGAAAGAAATTAATTGGCCAACTAATATATATAGAAAAAATTAGCCAGGCATGGTGGCGCATGCCTGTAATCCCAGCTACTCGGGAGGCTGAGGCAGTAGGATCGATTGAGCTCAGGAGTTTGAGGTTGCTGTGAGCTAGGCTGATACCATGGCACTCACTCTAGCCTGGGCAACAAAGCAAGACTCTGTCTCAAAAAAGAAAATTGAATTGTTGTCATTCCTTATTTATCAGCTTAGAATATTTCTATAAAAAGGTACTTTCTGTCATCAACTATTGTATTATAGGAAAGGCAGGATAAACTGATTCTTTATTAGCCTGCTTTCATGGTAATGAGTTGATTCCCAGCACCCTCCAACAGTGATCAATGAGTTTTATTAATACCTTGATGAACTCAAATATTTAAATATATTTTAGGCTGGGCACTATGGCTCACACCTGTAATCCTACCACTTTGGAAGGCTGAGACAGGAGGATCACTTGAGGCCTGGAATTTGAGGCCAGCCTGGACAACATAGCGAGAACCCATCTCTACAGAAAAATTTAAAAAATAAACCAGGTGCAGTGGTGTACACCTGTAGTCCCAGCTACTTGGGAGGCTGAGCCAGGGATCTGAGGCTACAGTGAGCTGTGATGGCACCACTGCACTTCAGCCTTGGTGACAGAGCAAGACTCTGTCTCTAAAAAAAAAAGAAAAGAAAAATATATCTTATATATTTTAATCCATTATAGATACTCTTTTTTTTTATTGATAGCTTAAATTATTCCGTCTTTGGCCTGTCAAAAGCTTTTTCAGAGGCTGGGCTCCGTGGCTCACTCCCATAATCCTAGCACTCTGGGAGGCTGAGGTGGGAGGATGGCTTGAGTTCAGGAGTTTGAGATCCTGAACAAGTGTGGGACCCCTCTATAAAAAAATAATAATAAAAAAATAAAAGCTTCTTCAAGTTTGTTCCTTGGTCCTTTTGTTATAATTATAGTAGTCTTTGAAAGCTTCCTTTTTTCCTAGGAAACAGTGCTCCAGGTTTACTTGTACATGTTTTGCCTTAGACTTGGAATCAGCTGTTTTTCCAAGAAATCCTGGTTATGTTAGTGGGAAAATAGTGTTTAGAGATAACCTACTAGGGGTACTTATTGCTACTGAATCGTTCATTGTTTCTTAGGCCTTTTTGGTAGAGAGGGCTAAGAAATAGGAGTGCATGTGTCCTTCTGTGTGTGTATATATGTGTGTTTTAAGATAGAATACTGATTTTTACTCTCCTCTAATTTGAATAATTTAGTATATTGCAAGAAAGATTTTAAGATATTATATGAATTTTTTTATTTGTATATATGTATGTGGATGCATTGTGAAAATTGGTCCTGTTAAATACTTACCTGGCTTTTTAATTATACTTTAAATAATCAGTGCTTTTAGAAGAAAAGTACTGTCTCAGTGAAAAAGTTGTTCATTCTCAATTGGCAATCCATTCTTACCAGTTATTTACTTCTCTAAACAGTGATTTTGCTTTGTGCTCGTGACAGAACTAATTAGTCATGTGCCCGTCCTCTTGGTTATTATCATTACATTGATTCAAGTAAGGATATTCCAAGTTATTGGTGAATTATTATCCTCTTCTCCCAATTCCTAATTCCCAAAAGCCAAAATAGTCTTTGGAGAGGCTTCGACATATGTGACCTTTATTTGTTGTTTTTATTAGCTGTGGGTCATCAGGAAGAACTGCTGAGAAAACCAGTCTTAGTTTCAAATCTGATCAAGTAAAGGTCAAGCAAGAACCTGGAACTGAAGATGAAATATGTAGTTTTTCAGGAGCTGTGAAACAAGAAAAGACAGAAGATGGCAGGAGAAGTGCTTGCATGGTAAGCTCCCACTGGTGTCTGACAGGGATTTAAAGAAGGCACTTCATTGATTCTTCCATCTCTGAGTATATTAAGACTGAATAGTGTTTATGGGAACATTTATTTATCTTTGAATTTTCATGCCTGGCAAAAGCCAAATATCTCTCTTTCTAACTCAACGTTTTTGTTTAAGACTCGGCTATAATTAATCAGAAAAGATGTAATTGTTTTTAAATACTCATTTGAAATTATCTTTGAATTTGTATTTTGTTAATATTTTTGCCATAATACTAAATTGGGTTCTATTTTTTTCTGATATTATTAATCATCTCAGTAGTTACATTGAATCTCGGGCCACAAAAGATCCTAGGCATTGTCCTGGACCTGTGAACTTAGCATTAAGATTGCTGACATAAAAGAAGTTTATTGATGAAAGAGTTTTATGATGGGAAGATTGTTTTTGACTTATGAGTTATTAACCATTCTAGAGTTCCTCGGATGGAACATTTAATAAAATTTATAATATAGAATAAAGGAAGGCCCAAGCCCCTCTTCATGTTTCCTCACTGCCTAGGCTTTTGTTTGTCTCACTTTCTGCATGATTGGCACATAGGAATTTCATTGCATGGTATTAGTATATTCAATGCAGTGTATATGGATTTAGAGAACAAGAGATTTAGCTTTGGGTTTGGAGCAGTGTTATCTCTCATCCAGAACTTGGTTTGGAAAATACCCCCATTAAAAATGGGTGCAAAAGGTGGTGAAAGATTTCTTTTACATTGTCACAATCTTCCTACAATAATAGAATGTTAGGTAGGTAGAAGAACATTATAGAATGTTTCTCAAATGCTATGCAAAATATTCTGGTGTGAAAAATGTGTGCTATAAGTAGCTGTCTGTCGGAAAAGTATAACCATATGCCTATTCTCCAATCAGTGTGCTTAACAGTTTAATTTCCTGTTAATCTCAGTGAACCAATATTAGGGGAATAGAGCCCTTAAAATCATACATCTGCATGCCTGAATAATTTTGGGGTTATTGTCATTTCTTTATGTTACTAGTGTGATTCATAAAATAATTTTATGTCAGTATATCTATACACATATTGCTATAACTTTTAAGTACACTGCATACAGTAAGGATTAAATGATTCTTCAAGAATTTGTCATTGTTTTGTTTTAGTTGAGCAGTCCTGAGAGTAGCTTGACACCACCCCTCTCAACTAACCTGCATCTAGAGAGTGAGTTGGATGCATTAGCAAGCCTGGAAAACCATGTGAAAACTGAACCAACAGATATGAATGAAAGCTGCAAACAGTCAGGGCTCAGCAGCCTTGTAAATGGAAAGTCCCCAATTCGAAGCCTCATGCACAGGTCAGCAAGGATTGGAGGAGATGGCAACAGCAAAGATGATGACCCAAATGAAGACTGGTGTGCTGTCTGCCAAAATGGAGGGGATCTCTTGTGCTGTGAAAAATGTCCAAAGGTCTTTCATCTAACTTGTCATGTTCCAACACTTCTTAGCTTTCCAAGGTACCAGTGAAGTAATTGATTTTGTTCTTTTTGTTTATTTTCATAAGCTAAAAAAAAATAGTAGAAAGTTGTTTTGGGGCCAGATGGTCTTCTAACCAGTGCATTGTATTTCTATAAAACAGGGAGCCTTCTATTCCTTTGGTATTATGTTCCAAAGAAAAAAGAATAATAAAATGTCCAAGATTTAAGTGGTATGTTTATATTCAGTGTAAGCAAATTACATAAAATTCTAAGTTAAGAGGGGCAAAGAGGATTGGTGTGTTGGAGAAAATCTCTTTCCTCTTGGAAGGTGAATTTTTAGTCTGTTGCCATCATTCTTAATAGGGTATACAATAATAATTTTATTTATGAATGCCATTCAATTTGAGGAGGATTTATTGGATCAAACCCAAACTTTTCTAGTGTTTGAGAGCTTTCAAAAGACATTTTATTTTTTTTTTTTTTGAGACAGAGTCTCACTTTGTTGCCCAGGCTAGAGTGAGTGCCATGGCGTCAGCCTAGCTCACAGCAACCTCAGACTCCTGGGCTCAAGCAATCCTGCTGCCTCAGCCTCCCAAGTAGCTGGGACTACAGGCATGCGCCACCATGCCCGGCTAATTTTTTGTATATATATTAGTTGGCCAATTAATTTCTTTCTATTTATAGTAGAGATGGGGTCTCGCTCTTGCTCAGGCTGGTCTCGAACTCCTGAGCTCAAATGATCCGCCCACCTCGGCCTCCCAGAGAGCTAGGATTACAGGCGTGAGCCACCGCGCCCGGCCTCAAAAGACATTTTAAAAGAAAAAACAAATCATCTGTAAAAACACCTTTGATGTCTTAGAATTTTTTATTGGGGGGAGAGATAAATTTCCTCTTGGCAAAGGAAGTGGTTAATTTGTAGTACCTGCCTAAAGCACTCACAGTGTGTGCAGATGTCTCAGATTTTTCCTGTGATCAGCTAATAGAAATGTCTTTCAGTCATCAACTTTTGGAATGGACAGTTATTGAATTCCTTGTAGGGGAGAAGAACTTGAGGTAAAGATAAAGAAAAAAAAGAGATTGGGGGAAAATATGAGCTTTGTTCTCAAACTGATATACACTGTGACTGCTCAGTGTGGTTTGAACCATTAAAACATTCATCGGTGAGCACCCAAGGCAAACTGATGATATCAGAGCTAATAAGTGCAACAAATGTGTGGGGTAGGTTACAAAACCTGTAGTCTGGTTGTAATTCTGTAGTGAGCTTGGGCAGTTCACTAATTTTCAGGGATCTGTTTCTTTAACTACAAATGGTGGGGTTTGGTTTAGAAGTGCTCTAGTTTTTCGCCTTCCAATTAACAATTTTATATTTTATGTTCATGCAATCTCTTTGACTGATTTCAGAGACCATAAAATAGAGTCATACTTCTTTCAATCTTCCCCTTTCTTCCTTAACTCCCAATTTCCTTTCAAATGAAAGTAAACCAGCATTCTCTGGGAGGAAACCCAGCTTTTTTCTTGCTATAGATAAAAAAAAAAAGTTCATATTTCCTCTCCAGTTCCTTAGTGGCAGTGATTTTAATTAAATAATGCTACTCTCTTTGAAAGATTCAGCCTTTTGGATTAGAAAACTGGTAGATATATAAACAGAATGTTTTTCTGAAAAATTGTAATTCTCACCTAAATCCTAGGAGGTATAGTCATTTGCCAGAGATGTAATAAGGGCCTACTTTTTCTTTACTCTCTCAGAAAAGAAAAGCACTGACACTTTGGTCTTGAAATTAAGGCTTTTCATATTTTTCTTTCCTTTAGGTAGTAATAGCTACTGGAATGTCAGGATTTTGCTACTGAATGCTTTCTTTCAAAAGCAGATGCTTTGGAAAGGATTGTAAACTGTTGACACAAATACATACATTAGTACAATCCCTAGATTTGGGATTTACATATCTATTTTTATATCTGTATATATTTCTATATATCTCTGTGTCTGTTTATATATAGAGTGAGTGCACAAATATGAATAAATCATTTTAGAATTTATAGTTATATAGAAATCCTGATAGAAAGTATACACTTAGCAGAGTTAAGAGATAAGGGGTATATGTACATGTGCGTGTACTTGCAGGTATGTGTGTGTGTGTGTTCTAGCTTTTGACTGGCCGTGAAAAAAGAATTGATTTGCAAAATACCTGACAAACTCTATAACCTCTGGGGTTCTTATTCATGAATATTGGGTTCATGTATTGGTAATACTGAAGCCTGGGAGAGTTGGTCTTTGGCCTTGTGCTGCAGGTACTGATCATCAACTTTGTGCTATGAACACACTCCTTTTTAATGCAGAAATGTCATTTTTATAATGCTTTCCAGAAAGTAATCAATTGAGGGAAAAGTTTTGGGGAGTTTTTTTTTTTTTTTTTGGTTTTTTCATGGACTTTTTTTGTGTTTTGTTTTGTTGTTTTGAGACAGGGTCTCACTATGTTGCCTGGGCTAGAGTGCAGTGGCATCATGAGAGCCCACTGTAACCTCAGACTGCTGGGCTCAAGTGATGCTTCTGCCTCAGCCTCCTGAATAGCTGGGACTACAGCATGTGCCACCACACCAGGCTAAGTTATCTATGTTTTGTAGAGACACGGTCTCACTGTGTTGCTCAGGCTGATCTTGAAATCTTGGCCTCAAGCAATGCTCCCACCTCAGTCTCCCAGAATACTGGAATTACAGATACGAGCCACTGCCTCTGGCCTTTGGGGAGTTTTTAATCACACACCTTCACCTTATAAGATTTGACAAGTATAGAACCTCCCTTTTCCCAAAAAATATAAAGTAAACAAACTAGAGTCTCATATCTAGGGAACTAGCTTCTCTAGAGCAGGCTTTGTTGTTATAATTACACAGACTAATTGCCTATTTCCCTGTTTAGTGGGGACTGGATATGCACATTTTGTAGAGATATTGGGAAGCCGGAAGTTGAATATGATTGTGATAATTTGCAACATAGTAAGAAGGGGAAAACCGCACAGGGATTAAGCCCCATGGACCAAAGGGTAAGTGTCAAATACATTGATTTTTTTATTAGGGATCCTGTACGTGTCTGCCTATATACATGTTATTCCCCCTGGGTGTTATACACAGAACTTGATATTAGGTTGGTGCAAAAGTAATTGTGGTTTCAGACTGAATTTTTTTTTTTTTTTGAGACAGAGTCTCACTTTGTTGCCCAGGCTAGAGTGAGTGCCGTGGCATCAGCCTGGCTCACAGCAACCTCATATTACTGGGCTCAGTGATCCTACTGCCTCAGCCTCCCAAGTAGCTGGGACTACAGGCATGAGCCACCATGCCCGGCTAATTTTTTTGTATATATATATTTTAGTTGGCCAATTAATTTCTTTCTATTTTTGGTAGAGACAGGGTCTCGCTCAGGCTGGTTTCGAACTCCCGACCTTGAGCAATCCGCCCGCCTTGGCCTCCCAGAGTGCTAGGATTACAGGCGTGAGCCACCGCGCCCGGCCAGACTGAATTTTAAATGATTATAACTAGGCTCAAACACATCTTTATTAATCAAAATAGGAACAATTACAATCAACACATTTTTGCCAATAAGAAATAGGTTTGTTTATTCTTGTAGTGTCAAAATCCATGCTTTGGGATTCAGTGAACTCTTGGAAAGCATTTTCTATATTCTGCTGGTTGTGGAAGCGTTTTCCCCGCAAAAAGTTGTCAAGATGGTTGAAGAGGTGGTAGTCATTTGGCAAGAGGTCAGGTGAATATGGTGGATAAGACAAAAACTTCGTAGCCCAATTTGTTTAATTTTTTTTTTTTTTTTTTTTTTGAGACGAAGTCTCACTCTGTTGCCCGGGCTTAGAGTGCCGTGGCATCAACCTAGCTCACACAGCAACCTCAAACTGCTAGGCTCAAGCAATCCTTCTACCTCGGCCTCCCAAGTAGCTGAGACTACAGGCATGCACCACCATGCCTGGCTAATTTTTTCTATATATTTTTAGTTGGCCAGTTAATTTATTTCTATTTTTAGTAGAGATGGGGTCTTGCTCTTGCTCAGGCTGGTTTCGACTCCTGACCTTGAGTGATCCTTCCGCCTCTGCCTCCCAGAGTGCTAGGTTTCAGGTGTAATCCACTGCACTCAGCTTAATTGTTCAGCTTTTGAAGTGTTGGTTGTGGTATTTGTGGTCGGGCATTGTCGGAGAAGAATTGGGCTCTTTTTGTTTTCCAGTGCTGGCTACAGGTGCTGCCATTTTTGGTGCATCTCATCGATTTGCTGAGCATAGTTCTCAGATGTAATGGTTTTGCCGAAATTCAGAAAGCTGTAGTGGATCAGACTGTCAGCAGACCACCAAACAATGACAATAACCTTTTTTGGTGCAACTTTGGCTTTGGGAAGTGCTTTGGAGCTTCTTCTTGGTCCAACCACTCATCCTCATTGTCATATAAAATCCACTTTTCATCTCATATCACAATTTGATCAAGAAATGGTTCATCGTTGTATACAAGAAGAGAAGGCAACACATCAAAACGATGATGTTTTTGATTTTCAGTCAGCACATGAGGCACCCACCCATTTATCAAGCTTTTTCATCTGTTCTATTTGCTTCAAATGCCGAGTGACCATAAAATGGTCAACGTTGAGCTCTTTGGCAACTTCTTGTATAGTTATAAGAGGATCAGCTTCTATGATTGTTCTCAATTGGTTGTTGTCAACTTCCGATGGCAGGCCACTGTGCTCCTCATCTTCAAGGCTCTCTCTCCTTTGCCAAGTTCTTGAACCACCACTGCATAATAATACATTTGTTCACAGTTCCTGGGCCAAATGTATTATTGATGTTGGGAATTGTCTCCACAGCTTTATGACCCATTTTGAACTCGAATAAGAAAATCACTTAAATTTGCTTTTTGTATAACATGTTTTCCATAGTCTAAAATAAATACAAAATAAATAGCAACTAATAAGTTAGTTTTTAGCGAAAAAATAAAGCGAGAAGTGTGCATTAAAATGAAATATAACATAACCACATTTATTTAAGAATGTATTCCAACATCAAATGGCAAATTTCAACAATGCTGAAACCGCAGTTACTTTTGCACCAACCTGTACATTTTTATTTTTTAATCTTGTCATCTGATATAGTGAAGGCATATTGATGACTTCTGAAATTTTTCTAAACCTGAACTCTAGACTCTTCTATGCAGCTTAACATGTCCTAACTAAAACTTTGATTTCTAATCCTATCCTTCAAAATACAAACAAACACCAAGCAAATAACAACATAAAAAACCATCCTTCTCCCCCAATATTCCCTTTCATTGCATGGCACCATTCATTGCTGTTGCTCACGATAGAAACCTATTAGAAATGAAAGAATCAAGAATGACTGTAATACCATTTACTTACTTCCCCCCACCATTACCACCCTAGGTAATCATCACAATTTCTCATCTGGACTATTGTAATAATCTGTTAGCTGGTCTTTCTGCTTCTCCTATTGCCCCTCACAGTCCCTTTTCTGTACTGAACAGAGTATTCTTTTTTAAAAAGGTGTGTATCACTTTCTTGCCTAGAATCCTCTAATAGCTTTCCATCATATTAAAAATGAAATTTAAAATCCTCTCCTCACTCAGATTTCTACTGATCTGATCTGTAGTCTATGATGTCCAAAGACAAAACATCTTTACATCATTCTTTGGTCGTTAGAGTTAAGTTTCTCTCTAATCTGATATATATATTTGCAAAATCCTATGTCCACTGTCTGTGAAGAGAAGGTATGTGTTTAGAGTATACAAGCTTATATTAAAAGAAATTTAAATAAATAGAAAACTATGAATATAAAACGAACTTCAGTTTACTCCTGATTGTGTAAAAAAAAAAATCTGGAATTGTATTGACTAGACAGTTTTTATTTATCTTGAACCTGAGTGAGGTCATTTGAAGCAAGGGGATAATAACATTTGTCTTGCCTGCCTCAGGAAATTACAGTGAGGAACAACAGTGATTATTTATTTATTACCAGGTAATCTGTAATTTTTGCACCAAGTACTGTATATTGCTTTTGAGACTCCTTTCCATTTGTATAAATAATCAAGAATTAATAGATATGTTACCTTAGTTATCTTATTAGAATAAAGGCATTCTTATTTAAAGTAGAACAGAAGATAGTCTCAAAACGAAATGGGAAGTAAGGCAGTTTTCTTTGTGTGTGTATATATTTAGTTGAATAGCTAGTAAGTAGGAGGCTGATGTTCAATTTGTTATAATCATATTTTGTAGTGATATAGTTCTCATTGTCAAGAATATCTTAGGGGAAAAATATTTCACGTGTTTTCCTTTCCTTGTTTGGGCCAGAAATGTGAACGTCTTCTGCTTTACCTCTATTGCCATGAATTAAGTATTGAATTCCAGGAGCCCGTTCCTGCTTCGGTGAGTTGTCTACCTTAGTACCTCCCTGGTGAAGAGGTCTCATATAATACTTAAGAGTATGGGCTCTGGCCTTAGACTGCTTGTTTATTAAATATGAAATGTACAATTTTGAATCAAAAGTGTAGTTTATTAATATATCTCAAACAAGAAGCAGTATGGTTAAAATAATGAGCCTAAACTGTCAACACAGTTTTGCCATCTTAACGGTAGCTTGTTTATGCCAGCAAAGAAGCCTGGAGGGTGAGTGGCAATGAAAGGTGTTTTCCAGAGCTTGTTGAGAATTGAGTATTTTTCCTTGCAACAAGTGTCCAAAGCCTGGAAGAAATAGTAGTCAGTTGGTGCAGGGTCTGATGAATACAGTGGATGACAGAGAGTCTCCTCCAAGTGCAGCTGCTGTAGTTTGTGCAACATGTGGTTGAGCATTGTCTTGCAAGATGATTGTCCTGTGTCTGTTGAGCAGTCTCAGCTGCATAATCACAAGCATCCTCATCATTTCATCAAGTTGTTTGCAGTAGACGTCCACTGTAATCGATTGACCAGGTTTCCTGAAGCTGTAGTGGACCACCAAACAGACACCATTAGCTTTTTTTGATGAGTATTTGGTTTTAGACTGTGTTTTGGCACTTTATCTTTATCTAGCCATTGTGCCGAATGCTTGAAATTGTTAAAAAGAATCCATTTTTCATTGTATGTAACAATACAGTGTAGAAATGATTTGTCTTTACGAGACGTGACAGCAAAGAAAGGCAAGCTTCAAGATAATTTCTCTTCTGACACTCATTTAATTCATGTGGTACCCATCTATCCAGCTTCTTTACCTTGCTGATTTGTTTCAAATGGTCCACTGTTGTTGGAATAGTAATGTCAAACCTTGCTGCTAATTCATGCATAGGTTGAGATAGATTTGCTTCCACTACAGCTTTCACACTCACGATGAGTTTTCATCATTATCCACCTTGGTCTTAGGTTGCCCACATGGCTCATTTTCAAGACCGAAATCACCAGAACAGAACTTCTCAAACCATCAGTGACATAATGTGCCCTCATTAGTCACATCCTTCCCAAACACTTCATTGATATTTTGAACTGTTTGTGCTGCATTGGTTCCATAACAGAAATCATATTAATAAATAACATGAATTTTTTACTTATCCATGGATTCACAAAAACTGCTCCAAAAAAAATTAAAAAGAGAATCACAAGCCAAAACATGCATTTGAAAGACTGAGGATGTACCACCTTCACTGTAAAAATAAGTGTCAAAATGCAATGTCAGAGACATCAACTGTCAAACTTAGTACTTAAGGAAATCATATCATACTTAATAACCTAATATAACTCAGGCTTCTTGAATAAGCTCCTCAGCCTCTCTAAGACTCAGGTTTCTTTTCTGATACTGTTTCTTACCTCATTGTGATGTTCTGAGGATTATATAAAATAACTTATGTGAAGTGTTTAGCAGTCTATAGCATAGACTTTTGTAAGAAATAAAGGCTCTGAAATACTATGGTAAAAGGAAGGTTAGAGGTGTTCAATGCCTAATAAGTGTGGTAAGAGTATGTTATACACATTTTATTTGCTACCCATCAGTTGTTGAATGATACATTATTGCATACAAGGCCTATTATAGAATATTAAATGCTAGTTGATTTGTTTACCAGGTAGGCTAAGAAATGAATTTTAAAGCACAAAAGGTCTAGACCCAAGGAAAGACGTATTGTACAAGTAGTAATCATCTGATTCTAGAAAGTCTGTCTCCAAGTTGAGGGATTTCACAGTAGAAAATGATGTGCAAATATTTTCTTTTCATTGACCATTTAAATAGCTTCTCTATCTTCACTTATATCTCAAGGGTAGACATTTTGGGCTGAAGATAGGGCCAGAATTCCCTAGCATGATTACTAAATTGTTAATAGATTTTTCTTATGATGGCCATCTTTCTTCCTCTGTTGCTGAGTTATGACTTCTCTGTGATATAAAAAACGTTCTCAGCTGGGCATGGTGGCTCACACCTGGAATCCTAGCACTCTGGGAGGCCAAGGCGGGGGAGGATTGCTCAAAGTCAGGAGTTCGAAACCAGCTGGAGCAAGAGCAAGACCCTATCTCTACTAAAAATAGAAAGAAATTAATTGGCCAACTAAAATATATATAGAAAAAATTAGCTGGGCATGGTGGCACATGCCTGTAGTCCCAGCTACTCGGGAGGCTGAGGCAGGAGGATTGCTTGAGCCCAGGAGTTTGAGATTGCTGTGAGCTAGGCTGATGCCGTGACACTCTAGCCTGGGCAAGGGAGTGAGACTGTCTCAAAAAAAAAAAAAAAAAAGACATTCTCTATGATGTCTTTTAGAAGAGATAGTCGTTATCTTTTTTTTTTTAAGAGACAGGGTCTCACTATGTTTCTCAGGCTGGGGTGCAGTGGCTAATCACAGGCACGTTCACAGCTCACTGGAGCCTGGAACTCCTAGGTTCAAGCAGTCCTCTATCTCAGCTTCCCAAGTACCTGGGACTACAGGCATGCACCATTGCAGCAGGCTAAAACATCCTGTTCTAACCATAACTTTAATACATTTTATACACTTTTTCTTTTTTCTTTCCTTTTAAAATAAAACTCTTCAGAAATCATAAAATTCTTTTTTTTGAGACAGAGTCTTACTCTGTTGCCTGGGCTAGAGTGCCGTGGCATCAGCCTAGCTGACAGCAACCTTAAACTCCTGGGCTCAAGCAGTCCTCCTGCCTCAGCCTCCCGAGTAGCTGGGACCATAGGCATGTGCCACCATGCCCGGCTAATTTTTTTTTTTTTTTGAGACAGAGTCTCGCTTTGTTGCCCAGGCTAGAGTGAGTGCCATGGCGTCAGCCTAGCTCACAGCAACCTCAAACTCCTGGGCTCAAGTGATCCTCCTGCCTCAGCCTCCCAAGTAGCTGGGACTACAGGCATGCGCCACCATGCCCGGCCAATTTTTTCTATATATATTAGTTGGCCAATTAATTTCTTTCTATTTATAGTAGAGATGGGGTCTCCCTCTTGCTCAGGCTAGTTTCGAACTCCTGACCTTGAGCAATCTGCCCGCCTCAGCCTCCCAGAGAGCTAGGACTACAGGTGTGAGCTACCGGGCCAGGCCCCGGCTAATTTTTTATATATATACTTTTAGTTGTCCAGCTAATTTCTTTCTATTTTTTTTAGTAGAGACCGGGTCTCGCACTTTCTCAGGCTGGTCTTGAACTCCTAAGCTCAAACAATCTGCCTACCTTGGCCTCCCAGAGTGCTAGGATTACAGGCGTGAGCCACTGCGCCCAGCCAAGAATCATAAAATTCTGATGAGCCAAATGGCCTTAAGGGTCTCTATGATTGGTTTCTTTCCAAATCTAATTATTAAAGGTAGGGCTTTGGGGACTTTCACCAACCATAGAGACTGGCACATATTCTGCATAAGATTTGGTTTTCATGATATGGTTGGAAGATGTAAAGTATAATCACTGTACCCAAAATTTGTAAGTAGCTGGCTCAATAATGAACATGTTTTTTTCTAAAATTAATATGTTACACATTTTTGAATTAAACTTTTTGGTATTTTTGTAAAATTCTTATCTTCCTTTATTTATTTGCTTATTTTAGATACCAAACTACTATAAAATTATAAAGAAACCAATGGATTTATCCACCGTGAAAAAGAAGCTTCAGAAAAAACATTCCCAACACTACCAAATCCCAGATGACTTTGTGGCTGATGTCCGTTTGATCTTCAAGAACTGTGAAAGGTTTAATGAGGTATGTTAGCTTCCAGCCTATAGAGTCTTGGTTTGTTAGTTTTTTTTGCTTGTTTTTTTCCCTGCTGAAAGAGTTTTCTAATTTGATTAAAATTTTTTTCTGCTAAAGTCCTGTCAAAAGTAAAATCTAATTGTATGCACAGCTCCAGTGAAGAAAGTTTACATGTATAATTTGGAGTGTACACTTAAATATAATAAAATTAATATTTTTGAGTATCCCTTCCTAAATGAGTTGAGGGTTGGAATAAGTATGGAAAATAGTCTGTAGTTCAGTATGTTTTGTGGTTAATGATAAATAGCTTAAATTTGGGGTACATTTAGGAAAGATGTCTGTACTCTTTTCATTGGATTTTATTATTTACCACATAAATATAAAACCTTAAATCATAAACTAAGGTCTGATGACTTATCTTGAATAGTAGCCCAGAGTGTGTAATACAGAGTTTTCTAATTTCAGCAATGTGACTTTCATTAACTTTTGGTTATACATTTTTTTTGAGGGTAAGGTTGAGCTATCCATATGTTGGGAGGAAATGTGATATATACCTCTTTCAAGGAAATTATTTTTATCTTTGGGACAAAGTCAAGTCTATTATTGTTATGGAAGGTTTTCATCCTAGAAGAAAATGAAATTTAAGGAGAATTCACGGTCTTGAAAAGATTAATACTCTAATTGCTTTTCTATTGCTGAAAATTGCACAATTTGGGTGCTATATGACTATTACTAAAATAAATCACATCAAGCCCTTTAAAGTGTACCTATCCATAGCTATCTTTGGAAGCATCCAAGTGGCATTTTAGGATAAAAAACAAATTAAAAAAGTCCTTGTAAGGTGAAAATTCTAAGTCACCTTTATAGCAATATGATACAGAGAAAATTAGTAAAATCTCACTAATTTGAAGTTAAATTTAAAAGAACAGTTCCACATTTTATCTTATTTTTTAATACAGTTAGATTATTTTCAAGTAATTATTGCTTTCATGAACTATAGTTGATAAGAGGACAACCCTGCCTTAGTAATAGTTAAATAATTTATGATTAACATTGTCATACAGATAGAATTCCAATTAAGTGGTTTGTGGAAAGTTTGACAGTTTTTTAAAGCAACATTTCTGACATTATTTGCTTTACAAAATTTTTCTCTTGAATAGATTGATATATTCAGACAAGTTCCTATTCAGATCGACCTTAATAATTTGAAATGAGAGAATTACTGAGGTTTTACAGTAGCTTTAGTAACAGCTTTGTAAAGAAAATGGTTCCATGTTCTGTAGAATTTTAAAAAGGGTTAATCTGGTTATAGCAATTTGTTCTCCCTAGTATGGCTGACTTTCGTCGCCAATCCTGTGCAGTCTCGTAACTTTAGAAAGGATTATAATTTCCCTTTTTTTTTTTTTGACTCTGGTATCCTTTTTAGATGATGAAAGTTGTTCAAGTTTATGCAGACACACAAGAGATTAATTTGAAGGTAAGCTTTTCAGACCATGCAAACTTGGTGAAGGAATATGCATTACCAATAGGTGAATATTCCTATCTTTTGCTTGCAGGCTGATTCAGAAGTAGCTCAGGCAGGGAAAGCAGTTGCATTGTACTTTGAAGATAAACTCACAGAGATCTACTCAGACAGGACCTTCGCACCTTTGCCAGAGTTTGAGCAGGAAGAGGATGATGGTGAGGTAACTGAGGACTCTGATGAAGACTTTATACAGCCCCGCAGAAAACGCCTAAAGTCAGATGAGAGACCAGTACATATAAAGTAAAATGACATGGATTTAAATCAATTGTTAAAAAAAAAAAAAAAAAAATGAAAAAGAAAAGGAAAAAAAACTTTTATTTAAGTGTTGCTGGAATATCCTGCCTACAGTGGGCACCTCCTTGAAGAAGCTGATAGCTTTTACACAGTATTAGATTGAAATAATGGACAGAAAACATATTCTTGTCAAGAAAGGGGAGAGAACTCTATTTGCAACTTTAAAAACTAAAAGCAAAAGTGAAATGGTGTGAGGATTTCTGTTACTAATGAGGATGGTTCTTTGTTCAAAATGGCAAATGTTGATCATGTGGTATTGATTGGTGCAGGATACTGGATGTATAAGTAAATTCTTGAGGCTCATGTTGCTTGATAAATTGTCTTTTTGGACTAGGTCACACAGTTATTAAAAATTTCTAAGCCTCCCCCTCCACATACATACATACTGGGTTGTTTTCTAGTTAAAAATACTTCAAAGTAGCTCAGATTCCACTTTAATGTCAGTGCATATGTGCATTGAATCATGCTATTATATTTTTTCTCATTTCAATGCTGTTGGGTCTTAGTTTTTAAATTCATGTAAAGAATTCAACAGTAGTTTTATTTTCTACTCATACTTAGGGTGTAAGAAACATGACCACTGGTCGTGATTTAATCAGCTTCAACAGTCTACTGAAATAAAAACGGTAACTTTTCAATAGTGGATCATGTAGAGTTATAGTAGTCATTTCCAGAAAACACTTCCACACAATTGCACTTCCCAATGAAATCACCTGATCATACAGTTATTCCCATGAAAGGCAGAATGTTTGTTTCAAAATTAATCTAGTTTTCTGTACATTTAAATTTGAGAAGGTGACAACTGGCTCTTATCCAGTCTTCCTTCATATCAGTTTTCTGATAGACCACTATTGGCAAACAGTTATCTGTCAACTACCAAATGTGTAAAATTTTCTGTATTTCACTTTGTCTTATTTGTAAATAGTGAACTAAAACTTCTGGCAGATCAGCAACATTTGCTGAGCCTGTTTTTTAAGCTAATGTGTATTCTTACTAATGTTCCTATCAAGAATGGATTTGTAATATATGCTGTCTATTTCTAATGTTCACATTCATATTTTGAGGTTCTATCTTATTTTAATAGAGAACAGACTTCTCAAAAAATCTTCAGAAGCAGCTTATTATTGAAATATCAAAATATTGAAATAAACCCGGTGGGGTTAGGTTACTCATCCGTCCACCAAGTGGGACATATGCATGGACTGGGGGCTTTAAGGAGTTAGAAGAGACCTGTAAGTCAATCCTGAAAATGAGCCAATCCCCACTTGAATGGTTACTGGAATAAACCCACCATTACTACCCTGATTACAGCACCCAAGGATGAACCAACTTGGCTCTGGTTCATTTTTCTTCTCCTCATTTGTGATGCTCAAATTTAAGATACATGTTCTAGACTATGTACAGGCTTCTCTTTTGTTGGGTTAAAAATCTTAGTCCTACTTTTGTATGGACACATTAGAATATAAAGAGACCAAAATAGCTGAATTTGCCATTAGATATTTTTCAGACGTCAGCAGATTTGTGGTAAATCATTTTGCCTTTTTAAAAATTCAGTTTAATCATTTCAGACAGTAAACTACTCAGAAAATTATTTGACATAATTGTCTAAGAGGTAAATATTTTTTAGTGCGTATTGAATCAAATAAAGTGCTCTAAAGAAATTATTATACAAATTCCTTTGGGTTGTTTTTCTTTTCTTAACAAGGGGTGGTGGGTAAACAAATAAGATTCAGGCTTTCTGATTATATATTTAAACAGTATTATTATTTGTATTGACTGACTTTATTCCCTTGCTTCCTTTTAGCTTTTCTTTCAGTTTTGTTTTTAAAAATATACCAAACTCTTAAATTACTTTATTCAAATTTCAAATTCCTAAGGCAGTTTTTTAATAAGAGGGAGAAAATAATTTTAAAATACTTTTACTTATGCCTATTTCCCTCTTTTCTGTAACATCCATGATTTCAATTTATAAGTAGACATATATCTAAGGAAACATTTTTGGAAAGTGAGGAATAGCAGTATAACTTTGTTTTGTCAAGCCTTTGAATTCTAATATTTTATATTTGCTCTTCATATGAATCCTTTTTTTAAAAAATAATCTTAGGTAATAAGTCATAAATAGGTTCTGCTAGCTGGGGGGAGAAACAAATTTTAAGCAAATATTTCTCAATATTTGGGGCCTTAAGAGATAATGTATTTCCTTAAAAACATTTCCATGTTAGATGGAGTTTTGGCTTTTGTTGTTTTATTTTAAGGTTGGTTAAAGTAATCAATTTAAAAACCACTTTATTGTCAATATTTAATAGGCTCCATTTCTGTTAATAGAAAATAGTTCATACTGCTGAGGAATTACTAATAATGTCTATCAACAAACCACCATTGAGTAAAGGTATTCGCTTTAGATTTTATTAAAGCTTTTTTTCTTGCACACTTATCATTGTGTTTCTAAGTTGATTTGTTCAGTCCTAATGTAGTTAAAATGTCTGAAGATTTAAATTGATATTCAGATATCTTAAAATGTTTTCATATTAATTTGTTTCAAAAAGACAAACATTGAATATCAATCCCTGAAGACAGTTTGTTTGATACCCTCTTACATTTGTATTCTTTGTTTAAAAGGCAGTAAATATTTTAGATTTGGAGGAATGTCCACATAATAATGTTTTCTTGAAAGCTTTTAAAGTTTTTGGCATGCTTCAGTTTACTTCTCCCATCGGAAAACTAAGAACAAAGTGTTCCTCAATCTGTCCTGCTGACCTAAATTTGTGCTGTTAGCACTTGACTCAGCTGATTCACTGAATGAAGAAATTGCCTTACCAGGTGAAGCATGTGATGAAAGTTCCAAAGTATGATTAGATTGTAGGTCATGCTCTATATAGAAATATCAAACCATTACTACAGAGAAATGATAGAGCATTGGACCCACTGTTGAAATTACTCTTTTTGGAATCCTCAAATTGATCCTTTCTGATTTTATTTCTTACGTAGGGGAATTTTAGATGATTTTAGATCTTACTTTTTATCAAAACAAGTTTTGAAATTTTTAGTTACTTCAAAGAAATGCTTTTAAATAGAAGTAAAGGGTTTATAGTGTGCAAATTTTAGATAAACAATTACCTCAGCAGGTATCCTGCCATGTAATTATTAGTGATTAGTGTTAATAAGCCAATAGATTCAGGTCTTCCAGCTATGCCCTTGGATTACGGTCTACCATATGTGATTAAATGGTCTCTTACTCCAAAATGGGAGTAGACGCTGTGGGCCTCTCCCTTGGCCTTTACATTCTGTGTCCATCCCTATTCACATATAACACGTGAAATATAAAAATCTCATTTCTTATCAAAGTCAGCACTGCTTATTTGCATATTCAGCATTGGATCAGTGAGTAGTTTTATAAAAATCCATGTTCCCAACTCCCTTAATTAAAGCAATCAAATTCTTAATTCATACTATGAATTCTTAATTTATGCCATCCATATTAATGATCTGCTGAACATGATTCGATATTTTCAAGTTGTATTACAGTTTGACCATATACCAGACCTGGATGTTTCCTTTAATTTTTTTCTCACAGTTATCTCCTCCTTGATAAAGCAATAATACTGCTTTCAGTCTGTTGCCTAATAGCATGTCAGAATCCTCTCCTGGATGGTGATTTTATAGAAAAGTTTGTATGCATATCACCCAGTCTATCTTTTAAAAATTAAGAAATTTAAAAGTATGCTGGAGGTAATGACAATATATTGTGGCATTTTATTTTAAAAATTGGGGAAAGTTGCATATTTTTTTAAAAGTAGGTGTTTGAGTAAAAAAATAATCGAAGGTACTTTTTTAAGGAAAAAAATTTATATGCCACAGTTTACATAGACATTTCAGATTTCAACATGTACTCTTGAATATAATGGTTTCTTTTACTTGGTCAAAATGCATGTATAGCATTTCTTTCATTTTAGTTTCTTGTGTTTGCCTATGTGGTCCTTTATATTTTTTATTGTATCTGAGAAACAAAATTATCTTCAGAAATAAATTAATTTGGATATATTTATCATATCAAACTACAGAATGTACAAAATTAAGTTTAGCCCTTTTCCAGTGATCTTTGAAAACTAAAAATGCTATTCTGTTAAATTCACCAAATTTATATGTAGGAAGGCACTGAAATGATTTTGTAAGTGCCACTGGCGATATTCCCTTTCAAGTGTGGCCTAAATTTCAAACTTAAGGATGGAATGCATGTCTGCTCCTGGTCTGAAAAATGTAGGCATTTACTATGTTTTAAAACACAGTGAAACATGTACATAAGCCTATAAAAAAGATTTGTGCAATTTGAAAGCCTGTTAATTTTTTATGTAGACGTACCTACACACGAAAGGGTTAAATTCACAGCCTTACTAGTTCCCCAGTATTTCAATTGGTCTCCCCCCATTATTATTATTACTACTATTATTATTTTTGCACATAGTTAACTACCCTCAATATGATTCTTAAAGAAAAAGTGCTGTTTCTGTGATATTGTATTCTCTAAATAATCATATTTAATTTTTTTAAACAAGGTTGCAGTTTCTAATTGTTCCGTTCCTGTGTTTTTGCTGGTGTGTAATTAAAAGCAAGTTTTTTCTTTTCATGGTTATTTAATACATTAGCTGCCTGTAAATAATTGTTATAATGCTCTGGAATGTGTTGTAGAAGTTGTATTAGATTAGTTTAAACCCTTGTTTGAAAACCACAATGTTTTGTTTATTTCTATTAAATTAGAAAATTGAAAAAGTTTTCAAATGAATTTCCTTTTTTTCCTCCTCTGTGCGATGAGACCATTTTAATTCATTAAAAAAATTTATGCTGTTTGCCAGGCACCAGATACAGTAGTGAACAAGATAAAATCTAGTCCCTGCCTTCTCAATGTTTAGACTCTGTGTTAGAATAATGAGTGTTATGATAGGGATTAACACAGAATATAGTCAGAATTAATAGGAAAGGATCTAACCCAAACTGTTGTCAGGAAAGGAATCACTTTTACTCATAAAAGATAAGACAGTGGACCAGGCAAAGAGAGTGTACAATATATAGAAACCTGTTAAGGAAAAGAGAACATGGATATATTCCAGGAACTGAAAATTTTGATTCAGCTATAACAGTGTAAATTGGAGTAGTAAAATACTAAACTGAAGGATAGAGCAGGGTCCTCTTCAAGCAGAGAGTCTTGCAGTTTATATAAAAGGGTTTGGGACTTAACACTGATGCCAACAAGGAGTCCTTGAAGAATTTTAAGCAGGGTGGGTGGGCACTGGAGGGGTGATGTGATTAGATCTGCCTGTCTGAAAGATTATTGTAACTCTGAGGAATGGATTATGGAAAATATTGGAGGTGGAGATGCAATTGTATGCTGTAAGTAATCCAGGTGAGCCCTAATCTAGCTATCTGGCAGTGGAATAGAGAATAGCAGTCAAATTTTGGAGAGATTTAGAAAGTAAAATAAACTAATAATTAAAGCCATGGGGTTGTTAGCACCTATTAAAATGGGAAAGAGGAGGACAAAGGAATTAGGTTATAGTGGAGGGAGGAGGGCAGTGAGTTTAGTTTGGAATGTTTTAAGTTTGAGGTACTGATGGAAACATAAGGTGCTGGTGTCCATGGTTCTGCTGTTTCGGGGAGATCCCTGAGCAGTGACAGAGCCTGCAGGATCCACCATTGAGTAACCATGTCTGGTTTTATTCATCACTGAATATGCCAGCACATGGTAGGCATTTGGTAAACATCTAACTTGAGCTGATAGCATAATAGTAACTAAAACAATGTAAGAGTGTGATATTACCTAGGCAATGTATAGAATGAGAAGAGTAGGATAGTTACAACACCAGAGGAAGCAATATTTAAGGACTAGGAAAAGAAAACCCCACAAAGGAGACCTATGAATTAGTCATACAGGAAGGAGGAAAGCCAAGAGAGTCATAGTAGAAGACAGGACAAAGGGGTTTCAAGAAGGGATGGAGGTACTACCATGTTTCCCCGAAAATAAGACAGGGTCTTATATTTATTTTTCCTCAAGAAGACACCCTAGGGCTTATTTTCAGGGGATGTGTTACTGTTTTTAAGTACAGTACAACAATCTACATTTATTCAAATATAGTTACGTAGTTGTCTTCTGGAGCATCATCATAAGTCTCCAAACCCCAAATTCCATCCTGAATTTTTTACAACTCTATTTCCTTTAGAACCATCGGCCCCAATCTCTCATGTCGAACAATAGAGCACTCATGGGGCAGATGAGAAGGACTGCTTGTCTTCTTTACTGCTCCGGGACAAAATGCATGGGTTGTGTGGATAGGCTGCGTAGCCACGCCCATCACTAGGTCTTATTTTCAGGGTAGGACTTATATTGCACAAATGCTTAGAAATCCTACTAGGGCTTATTTTATGGGTAGGTCTTATTTTTGGGGAAACACGGTAGTAATGTCAAGTGTTGGCAAGAGTTGAAGTAAAGTGGCCATTGAATTTAGCAACGTAGAAGCCATAGATGACCTTGGTAAAGCTGTTCCAGTTTGTGTAGCCACAAGAGTACAGTGGGTTAGGTGAATGAGTCACAGAAGGAATGACTGAGTGTAGACCATATAATTTCAAGAAGATTGACTTTGGTTTTTCTTTAGGTTACATAGAACTTAAGGCCATGAATAGCCAAGTAAAACATCAGAACGGAAATTCCTAATTCTCTTCTAGAAGCATTTTGTATAGAGGGAAAAAAAATGGGTTTTAGCCATCATACAGACTTTGGTTTGAACCTTTGTTTTACCAGTATGATGTCTCTTGAGTTTTACTTGGCTTATTTGTGAAATGGGGATAGTCATATTTAGCTCATGGAATTAATATGGAGATAAATTGAGATCATTTAACACAGAGTTGGCACAGTAATTTCCCCAACAAATATTTCCTTTTTTATACCTTCTCTTTCTTCTATTGCCATGAAAAGGGGCAAGTTAGAAATATAATTTCTACTTTTTTACTGATGAGGAAAAGTCGTTCATACTGGAACCCAAGTCTTTAAAAATCTATCCTCGGCTCTTAACTATGAATGTAATCCTGCATTAATTGATCCTTAGATTTTTAGACTCCCAACAAACACCCATATTAGGCTCTGGATTTTTAGGGATAGTAAATGCAAGAATGAATTGGTAGAGTAGAACACCTAATGGAAGGTTTTATCTCCTTTTCCTATAACCTAGCCTCAGGAAGTGGTAAATATATCACTTCTTTCATTTGCAAAGATGTTGCTGGTGGTCTGGAAAAGCAATATAATAAATAACATCTATGTCCTTTGCATGCCCTGAGGAGCCCGCCTCATGGTACAAAATACCTGAAGTGCTGGATATGATTTATCTTTTTTAAAAAATCTTTTACATCCATTGTGGAGCTAGAAAGGAAGAAAGATACTCCAAAGGCCCACTTCACCTGTGTAAGCATTTTTACCAAAAACATTTAACCTGAGTCTAATCATGGAATAATTAAAACTAGAATGTAGGACATTTACAAGACCCATGGTTTGGATTCTTAAAGTAATTGTGCAAAACAGGTGGGGAGATGGTTCTAGATATAGCAATGCAGTATAGTCAAACATGTAATCAAATACAGTATAATCAAATGCAGTGTATGTCCTTGGATTTAATTTTGCATTAAATAAACCCAGCCATCAAAGACATTTTAGGGACATCTCTTAGAAAATTTGTGTATGAACTCTTATATGATAGGAATTAATGTTTAGTTTTCTTAGGTGTAACAGTGGTTTTGTGCTTGAATAGGAAAATATCCTTTTTCTTCAGAGATGCATGCATGCAGAAATAATTAGAGATGAAGTATCATTCTGTTGATTGCTTTTCAGTGGTTAGGCAGAAATGTGTGTTGTGTATATAAAACTTGTGCAAAACTTGAGATAGTGCAAATGCAGACCAACAGTGACTATCAGTGAAAGGTAGATGAATGTATTGTGCAGTTGTATCACTGTCTTTGTAGACTTGAACATTATAAAAATACAAAGTTTAGTGTGGGATTAAATAAAAGGCATGAATCCAGAGAAGTATCAGTGTTAAAGAGAACAATTGCCTGGAGGCTCTGCCAATTCTTGTGTCTTGATGACTTTGGAATGGGCTAAGCTCTAGAAATGAGAAAAAGCCTACTGGCCAACGTAAATATGAAGCCAGAATGAGACACTCTTCCAAAACCCTGAACCTCAAAAGATAACATTCAGTGAAAGAATATACCAGAAATATGCTAACTCAGACAAGTAAGAAAACTGGATGGAGAGAAGTTCACCTATGAATTTATATCCATGAGCTTCAAATTACAACTTGGTAAGAAGACGAAAAAAAGAATTAATATCCACAAGCTGACAAACCAGTTTAGAACCAAACTTACACAACCCATGTGGTTGGAAAACTTAAGCCAAAGAGTTAAAGTGACCTGAGGTTTGATGTGATTCTGGCTATTTAACAGAAATAAATAATGCAGTCTTAAAACACTTTAAACCCAGTCTCAAAAGAATTGTCAATAGGTAACGTTCCAGTACTTTTGGACTCATATTCAAAGTCACAAAAATGAAAAATAAGTCATTGTGAATAAATTAGTAACAGAATGTGACCTTAAAAAACTGAAGATGTTGGAATAATTGGATTAGTATGTTCAGAGACAAGTTACCAAAAAAAAATTTTTTTTTTGAGACAGAGTCTCACTCTGTTGCCCAGGCTAGAGTGAGTGCTGAGGCATCAGCCTACCTCACAGCAACCTCAAACTCCTGAGCTCAAGCGATCCTCCTGCCTCAGCCTCCCGAGTAGCTGGGACTACAGGCATGCGCCACCATGCCTGGCTAATTTTTTCTATATATTTTTTGGCCGATTAATTTTTCTATTTTTTCAGTAGAGATGGAGTCTCGCTCTTGTTCATGCTGGTTATGAACTCCTGACCTTGAACAATCCACCCGCCTTGGCCTCCCAGAGTGCTAGGATTACAGGCGTGAGCCACCGTGCCCGGTCCCCCAAAAATGTTTTAATATCTCTAAAATTGGGATGACATCACAGTATTGGTACAAAAATGGTGTGTCTTTCAATACTTGATGACTGAGATTTGTTGAAATACAATATGTGTAAGGAATAGAAGGGAATATAAAAAAATGAGAAGGAGCAAGAGAAAATGATGGCGGTGGGCATAAGAACGTATGGGAAGAAAAATGATCAGTCAGATTTGAAAACAATAGAACATCTAGACATGAAAAACAGATAAAGCAAAAGAATGAATCACAAGACCAAAACAAAGAGTTATATAAAATACAGTAAAGAGAGACAATGTGTGAAAGAAGGAACATCAAAGATATATTTAAAAGGTCAATTAATATCTAATAGAGTACCAGGAAGAGATCATAGAATAGTTAGGGATGATATTTAAGGGTATTTTAGCTGAGAAAGTTCCACATTTGATTAAAGTCATACATCCTTAGATTTGAGGAATCCAGAAAATAAGTCAACATTTAGGCCAACTGAGCTAATTTGTAAAAGACAAAGTCTAGGAATACAAAAGTGACACCTTTATGAAGCAAGCCACCAATAGCTGATCTTCAAAAGAGCAAGAGAAAGAAGAAATACCTACAAAGTAACAACAACGTGACAACAGTGAAACCCAGAAGAGAGTGGAATATTTTATGTACTGAAAACTATCAATCTAGAATTTCATACCTAACAAAACTATCAAGAAGATGGGACAAGGACATTTTGGATTTAAAAATGAGAACTACCAACATATCCTCATTAAATCAACTTCTAAGAGTTTACTAAAGAAACAAGATGTAGCAAAAGGTGGTGTGGAAAGAAAATGCTAAATGAAGGTAAATTGACCTTTATAAAATGATGTTATTTTTGTGAGTTAAAGGCAACTGAATGACTTCTGGCATGACAGTGAGGAGCTCTGCTTACCCACTCCCTAGGGAAACTGGTGAAAATTGAACATGTAAAGCTTCTGTAAATGGTCCTACAGGCAAACAGCAGATGAAATAACAGTTATTCCAAAAAACCTATGAAAATTCTGTAGGAAATGTGAGAGTCTGTCATATTTCAACTTAGACTTCCTCTCCTATGCTTATCAACCTGGAGACTCCAGACTGCTGCAGCCAAGTACACAGGGCTCCCTCTTCTCCAGCTCCCACTTAGGAGGAGTTTCTTTGTGAGAAGAGCAGGATGTTGACATTTCTCAGCCTGCCCCCAGCGGTTTTTGCTGAGGTTAAGTCCCAGGCGAGTGCAGTGGAGAAGCCTGGGCTCACCTCTTCCACTCAGCTCCCACCAGGCACTACCTTGGGTGTGGTGTACTTAGAATACTGGGACACAGATCACCTTTGCCTTGGCTCATGAGATGGTGGTTCCATGCCAAGGGTTAGGCTGAGAAGGCCTCAGGCTGCTGCTCCACCCTCTCAACTGAGCACTCAGCTTCAAGAGTGGGGAGAGGGGTGGTGGTGTGTCACTCATAAGTTTGCCATTTTTCCAGTTCCAAAGCCCTGGTTTAGAGGTTTTTCAGACAAAATAGTTAAGCCTTAATCTCTTCCAAACGAGACTTTATGCGTAACAGAGCACAGATGATCTCAAACAAAAGGGCATAATATTGGAGGTTGTGGTGAAAAACAACTGATAGGAGAGCCGGGCACGGTGGCTCATGCCTGTAATCTTACTAGCACTCTGGGAGGCCGAGGCGGGCGGATTGCTCAAGGTCAGGAGTTCAAAACCAGCCTGCAAGAGACCCCATCTCTACTATAAATAGAAAGAAATTAATTGGCCAACTAATATATATATAGAAAAAATTAGCCGGGCATGGTGGCACATGCCTGTAGTCCCAGCTACTCAGGAGGCTGAGGCAGGAGGATCGCTTGAGCCTAGGAGTTTGAGGTTGCTGTGAGCTAGGCTGATGCCACAGCACTCACTCTAGCCTGGGCAACAAAGCGAGACTGTCTCATAAAAAAAAAAAGAGAGATTTAAAATACTGTCTAAACCAGGGGTCCTCAAACTTTTTAAACAGGGAGCCAGTTCACTGTCCCTCAGACCGTTGGAGGGCCGTTGGAGAATGCGGAGCACATTCCACACATGTGCACTGTGGGCCCCGGACGAGTCAGCTGCTAAGCAGGACAGGCAGCGATGGCAAAAACACCCAGCGGGCAGGATAAATGTCCTCAGTGAGCCACATGTGGCCTGTGGGCCGTAGTTTGAGGACGCCTGATAAACTATAGACCAGCTAGTTTTGGTGGGAGAACTAGAGAATAAGATAGCTCACAGGAGCACTTCTGGGATTAGAACAAGTATGACACACAGACCTCAGAAACCATTTCTTCAAAGGAGTCAGAATATTATGGAAAACAGTATGGAGATTCCTGCAAGAACTAAAAGTAGACCTACCATTTGATCCAGCAATCCCACTACTGGGTATTTACCCAAAAGAAAAGTCATTTTATCAAAAAAACACCTGCATTTGCATTTTATTGCAGCACAGTTCATAATTGCAAAGATGTAGAATCAACCCAAATGCCCATCAATTCATGAGTGGTTTAACAAAATGTGGTATATGTATGTAGACCATGGGCATATACTACACAGCCATGAAGAAGGACTACTTAATGCCTTTTGTAACAATTTGGATGGAACTAGAGACAAGTATCCTAAGGAAAGTATCTAAAGAATGGAAAAACAGCACATGTACTCAGTATTAAATTGGAACTAACTGATGAGCACACATGTGCACAGAGGGAAGTAAAACTCAATGGAAATCAAGCAGAGGGGGGAAGGGGAAGGTGGGGATGGGCAAAAACTATCTAACGGGTACAGTAAACACTATCTGGGTGATGGGCACACTTTGAAGCTTGACTCAAACAGTATAAAAGCAATCCATGTAACCAAAAACATTTGTACCCCATAATACTTTAGAAATTAAAAAAAAAGACAAAGGGGGCCGGGTGCGGTGGCTCACGCCTGTAATCCTAGCACTCTGGGAGGCTGAGGAGGGTGGATTGTTCCAGGTCAGGAGTTCGAAACCAGCCTGAGCAAGAGCGAGACCCCGTCTCTACTATAAATAGAAAGAAATTAGTTGGCCAACTAATATATATAGAAAAAATTGGCCGGGCATGGTGGCACATGCCGGTAGTCCCAGCTACTCGGGAGGCTGAGGCAGCAGGATTGCTCGAGCCCAGGAATTTGAGGTTGCTGTGAGGTAGGCTGACGTCACAGCACTCACTCTAGCCTGGGCAACAAAGTAAGACTCTGTCTCAAAAAAAATAAAAATAAAAAAAATAAAAAGACAAAGGAGTCAATATATGATTGGATTAGCTTGCATAACAATTTATGCCCCAGGCCATTTTTGAAAACAATAGAGCATTCAGCTGGCAATTATTGGAGCATGACATGTGGACACATGGTCAAGGAAAGAGTAAGGTAAGCCTAGGAAGCCAGTGTCATCCCAAGGAGACTGTGGGTATACCTAAAGCCATGACTACCTGATGAGCAAGAGCAGAGGCTTAATGGTGGATGAGAGGGAATACATTTCACTAATAACATTAGCCGGTCACTAAACAACAATCCCCAGGGAGGTGAAGGACCAGTATCCAGAGTTGCTACAATACATCATCTAAAATATCCAGTCCCGGCCGGGCGCGGTGGCTCAAGCCTGTAATCCTAGCTCTCTGGGAGGCCGAGGTGGGCGGATCGTTTGAGCTCAGGAGTTCGAGACCAGCCTGAGCAAGAGCGAGACCCCATCTGTACTATAAACAGAAAGAAATTAATTGGCCAACTAAAATATATATAGAAAAAATTAGCCGGGCATGGTGGCACATGCTTGTAGTCCCAGCTACTTGGGAGGCTGAGGCAGGAGGATTGCTTGAGCCCAGGAGTTTGAGGTTGCTGTGAGCTAGGCTGACGCCACGGCACTCACTCTAGCCTGGGCAATAAAGTGAGACTCTGTCTCAAAAAAAAAAAAAAAATATCCAGTCCCTAACAAATAATGAGCATGCAAAAAAACAAGAAAGTACAACTCATGCACTAGAAATAAGCAGGCAACAGAGTGACAAGACGTTGAGTTATAAGAAAAAGACTTGGAAGTTGCCTTTAAAGCATGTTCCCAGAATTAAAGGAAACCATGATTAGAGAAGCAAAGGAAGGTGTGAAGACGATGTCATATTAAATAGAAACTATCAAAGATTTAAGAACTAAATAGAAATTCTGAAGTTGAAAAGTACAGTAACATTCACTAGAGAATCTCAGTGGTAGACTTGAATTGGTAGAAGAAATAGTGAACTTGAAGATAGACTGATAGACGTTAGAGAAAAAGGAATGAAGAAAAAATAAACACAGTCTTAGAGAATTGTGTGACACCTTTATGCACACCAACATACACATAATGGAAGTATCAGAAGAGAGAATAGAGATAAAAATATATTCAAAGAAATAATGGCTAAGGAAGTACCCAAATTTATTTAAAAACAAGGACTTACGCAACCAGGAACCTATATGAATCCTAAGTAGAGTGAACACAAAGAGATCCAGACACACCCTAGTAAAAAAAAAAAAAAAAGAAGAAGGAAAAAAGAAAAACTCAAAAACTGTGCTAACAGTCAAAGAAAAGGAGAAAATCTTGAAAGCAGCAGGAGAAAAACAAGTCGGTACTTTTAAAGGAATAAAATCAACAGCTGACTGTTAAGCACAAGCAGTGGGGCCAGAAGGTAGTGGATAACTTTCAAAAATTGTCAACCAAGAATTCTATATCTAGCAAAGCTATCTTTCCAAATAGAAGGTGAAACAAAGACTGTTTCAGATAGAAAGACAATTTGTTGCTAGCAGACTTGTAAGAAATACTAAAAGAGGACTACAGGTTGCAAGCAAGTGACTCCAGATGCTAATTTGAATCCACACCAGGAAAGGTAATTATATAAGACAGTACAGATGAATATTTCTCCCCTTTTTATTTTCTTTCCACACACAAAGGGTAATAAAATCTCCCCTTTCGATTTAAAAAACAACTATATGATATATATATAATATTTTAGGACCTATAATATGAAAATGAAACCTATGTATTGTCTAATAACATTACAAAGGAGTAAAGTTGTACTTTAAAGTTGACAGAGCAAATTATTGAGTTAGGGAAATTACAGTTGGTCAAGGGGTAATTATAATACTATGTTGTTGGGTTTGTAACATTAGTGGATGTAATGTGTATAACAATAATATAAAAAGGAGGAAATGAAAATAGAGCTATATAATAACAATGTTTTTATGGAATTAACCTAGTTTAAATTTGAAGCTGATTCTGATAAGATGTATACAGTAAAGCCTAGATCAACTTTAATATATATATATATGTAAGAGAACATTAAAGAAATGAAAATACAGGCTGGGTATGGTGGCTCACGCCTGTAATCCTAGCACTTTTGGAGGCTGAGGTGGGAGGATCGCCTGAGCTCAGGAATTCAAGACGAGCCTGAACAAGAGTAAGACCTCATCTCTACTAAAAATAGAAAAATTAGCCAGGCTTGGTGGCATGCATTTGTAGTCCCAGCTACTTGAGAGGCCGAGGCAGAAGGATCACTTGAGCCCAGGAGTTTGAGGTTGCTGTGAGCTAGGCTGACACCACTGCACTCTAGCCTAGGCAACAGAGCAAGACTCTGTTCAAAAAATAAATAAAAAACAATAAAAAGAAATGAAAATACTACATTGGAAAATAATCAATGCAATAGGAAAGCATTAGTGTAGGAGTAGAGGAACAAAAAAGATATAAGACATGGAAAACAAAAGAAGACATAAATCCAACAATATCAATATTAAATATGAATGGATTAAACAATCCAATCAAAAGACATTGTCAAACTGAATTTTTTAAAAGCTTGTGTCTATTGGCCGGGCGCGGTGGCTCAAGCCTGTAATCCTAGCTCTCTGTAGGCCGAGGTGGGCGGATCCTTTGAGCTCAGGAGTTCAAGACCAGCCTGAGCAAGAACGAGACCCCATCTCTACTATAAATAGAAAGAAATTAATTGGCCAACTAATATATATACAAAAAATTAGCCGGGCATGGTGGCACATGCCTGTAGTCCCAGCTACTCGGGAGGCTGAGGCAGGAGGATTGCTTGAGCCCAGGAGTTTGAGGTTGCTGTGAGCTAGGCTGACGCCATGGCACTCACTCTAGCCGGGCAATAAAGTGAGACTCTGTCTC
>VSMD01105195.1:0-46117 GCA_008750895.1 Mirza zaza
TGAGACAGAGTCTCACTTTGTTGCCCAGGCTAGAGTGAGTGCCATGGCGTCAGCCCAGCTCACAGCAACCTCAAACTCCTGGGCTCAAGCAATCCTGCTGCCTCAGCCTCCCAAGTAGCTGGGACTACAGGCATGCGCCACCATGCTCGGCTAATTTTTTCTATATATATTAGTTGGCCAATTAATTTCTTTCTATTTATAGTAGAGATGGGGTCTCGCTCTTGCTCAGGCTGGTCTCGAACTCCTGAGCTCAAACGATCCGCCCACCTCAGCCTCCCAGAGAGCTAGGATTACAGGCGTGAGCCACCCCGCCCGGCCTGAGTTTGTATCTTTTTAATAATAATTTTAACAGTGAGTTTTCATCAAAAAGTTTAAATATTAAAATGCTAATATACTAACAGTTAATTCTAGGTGATGGAAATACATGATTGCTATTTTATATTTATATACTTTTTGATATTATTTCATTTCTAAAAGTTAAAACAAATTCCAAACAAAAAATATCCCAAATATTAAATAGTAACTAGTTTTGCATGATATAATTTTAGATAATTAAACTTTATGCATACTTTTATATATTTCCAGGTTTATTACAATAAGCATGTATTATTACTTTTACAAAGACATTCCTTCCCTCCAAAAACTAGTATCTTTAAAAAAAGGCAGATAGAAATATAGAACTTTTCAGATGGTATAGATTTTTTTTTTTCTAGAGACATGGTCTTGCTCTGTGGCCCAGGCTGGAGTACAGTGGCTCCATCATAGCTCACTGCATTCTTGAACTCTTGGGCTCAAGTGATCCTCCACCTTAGTCTCCTGAGTAGCTAGGGCCACACCCAGCTAAATTTTTTTGTTTTTTGTAGAGATGAGGTCTTACTATGTGGCCCAGGCTGGTTTCCAACTCCTGGCCTCAAGCCATCATCCTACCTTGGCCTCCCAAAGCTCTAGGATTACAGGTATGAGTCACTGTGCCCAGCCCGTATAGCATTATTAACAAGAGAGAGAGATAGGGAGACAAAGAGAACAGGGCAGGAAAAGCATAAAGTATGCTCTGCAGATGTAGTTTGGTAGGAATGGAGTTGAATAAGGTAAGTAGTTAAAGATTCAGCAGGAGAGATGGACTGAGGACAGACTGTGAGGGTACTGTAAGGAACTGATAGCTTGGTGGAAAAAACCACCAAGAATTATGGGGGAAGGAGCCCCTGTACTTCTGACCTTTCTGAATAGTTGAATTTCTTGGACAATAGTTCCCTACAATGTTTTATTTCACATCCTTAACTCTTTCCCACCATCTGTAAAAAACTTACATGAGTAAAAGTCACCAAATAATTATAGAAGACTAGACACTGAAGAGAAATTTGTCTTCAATAAAATCCACAGCTTAAGTTCCTTGTTTAAAGAGAAGGTAGGGGACAAGAGGGTAAATCTAAGTGTTTGAAGGGAATAAGTCATTTCCAGTTATCACCATGGTTACCTTTTAATTTATCTTTAATGTTTTCCGATAGATGTTTTGTGAGCTGAGGCGTTTCTTCTGGAGAATATTCAGCATTTGCAAGTTCCTCCTTGAGCACAGCATGAATACACTCTTTAACAACAGAGGGTCTGAACCTAAATGAAACAATTTTAGAACATCTCATTGGTAACTCCAAAACCCCAACTTACCTTAACACTTCAATTTCCCCCACCTTTTCTTCATTAGTAGCAGTTAATCCTTCTTTTTCATATTTTTATTATAAAAACCATATAAAAAATTAAGGAGATAAATCATATTCCAAATCTGTATGTACAGCCTAGACCTCTCCTGAACTTCAGATCAGATTACAGGCATGAGCCACTGCACCAGCCTGTCAACATTATTAACACGAGAGAGACAGAGACAAAGAGAACAGGGTAGGAAAAGCACAAAGTATGCTCTGTAGATGTCGTTTGGCAGGAATAGAGAGTTGAGTAAGGTAAGTAGTTATGTATTATTACTTTTACAAATATATTCCATGTGGATGGTTAATAGAAAACTGAAATTTAATGCACCCAACACTGAGTTTCTGATATTTTCCTCTCCTCCAAACTAGGTCCTCCTATAGTCTTCCCCATCACAGTCAATGCTAACTCCACTCTTCCAGTCACTCAAGCCAAAAATCTTGGTGTCAGTCTTGTTGCCTCTCTCTCACAGCTCACATCCATTCATGAGCAAATCTTATCTCTTCTACCTTCAAAATAATATAAAATTTAATCACTCTCACCACCCTACCACAACCATCTTTCTCCAAGCCACCATTACCTCTTACCTGGATTACAAGGGCCTAATAAGCCTCTGTTTGCCTGCGTTCCTACATCCTGTTCTCATTCAGTAACTGGACTAATTGTGTTCAAATATATGTCCGATCATGCCACTCTATTCAAAGTACCCCAAATATATTCCACCTCACTCAAGAGTAAAGACCAGCATCCTCACTGTGACTTGTAAGATTCCATATGATCTACACCACCAAACTCTCAGACCTTGTTTTCTATTTTCCCCCTAGTTCTACACTCAGACCACACCGGCTTTCCCTAGTCTTTGACCACCCCAAGCATGCAAACGTTAGTGCCTCTGCACTTGCCATTATCTCTGCCTGAAGTTCAATTCCTTCCTTCCTATATAGGTTTGGCTAGCTCCCTCACTTGTTTGTATTTATTCAGAAGTCACCTTTCCTAGGCATGCACTCTAAAACACCTTCCTACCACATCACGCCATAACGCCCTTCCTGGCACTTGTTATCATACTATCTTACACACTATATACTTCACTCATGTATTTGTCTTGTTCAGTTGTCCTTTAGCTCTGCTAGAAGTAAGCCCCATGAGGGTAAGAATTTTTGCATGTTGTGTTTGCTGTTATATCCCTATTTCCTATAACAATGTTCAGCACATAACAGACACACAATATTTTTTTGAAGGAATGGATTACTGAATAGGTTGAGATAGAGACAAGGAAAAAAGTCTCTAATTTCACCACCCTAACAATACCATTAGCATTTTGGTTGAATTTATCATATATTACAACATTCAGTTCCTCTTCTGAGCTGTATATTCTATCAGTTGATTTGTCTATCATGTACCAGGTTACCAGAATATTTCAAGTTTTGAGCTTGTAATGTGTTTAAATATTTATTTGGTAGTACTAATGTACTTTCATAACTTTTCCCCCTTCTCATTACTTTTTTAATAAAATTTAATTGATATTTAATAAATATGGAACACTTCACAAATTTGCATGTCATCCTTGCGAAGGGGCCATGCTAATCTCTGTATCGCTCCAATTTTAGTATATGTGCTGCTGAAGCAAGCACCTCATTACTTTTTAACAGTATTCTCCTTGCTCTCTTGCCTACTTATTCTTACAGTTTAATTTCAGAATCATTGCCAAATTTCCAAGTTTTAATCTGTTCAAAATATGGTCTTCCTAGCCGGGCGCGGTGGCTCACGCCTGTAATCCTAGCACTCTGGGAGGCTGAGGCGGGCGGATTGCTCAAGGTCAGGAGTTCAAAACCAGCCTGAGCGAGACCCCGTCTCTACTATAAAAATAGAAAGAAATTAAATGGCCAACTAATATATATATAAAAAAAATTAGCCGGACATGGTGGCGCATGCCTGTAGTCCCAGCTACTCGGGAGGCTGAGGCAGCAGGATTGCTCGAGCCTAGGAGTTTGAGGTTGCTGTGAGCTAGGCTGACGCCACGGCACTCACTCAAGCCTGGGCAACAAAGCGAGACTCTGTCTCAANAAAAAAAAAAAAAAAAAAAAAAAAAATGGTCTTCCTAATAACAAATACACTATACCTGACTCTTCTTTTAAGCCTTTTTTTTTTTTGAGAGAGAGAGTCTCACTTTGTTGTCTGGGCTAGAGTGCCATGGTGTCAGCCTAGCCCACAGCAACTTCAAACTCCCGGGCTCAAGCAATCCTGCCTCAACCAACCTCCAGAGTAGCTGGGACTACAGGCATGTGTCACCATGCCTGGCTAATTTTTTAATATATATATTTAGTTGGCCAATTAGTTTCTATTTTTAGTAGAGACGGGGGTCTCGCTCTTGCTCAGGCTGGTTTCGAACTCCTGACCTTGAGCAATCCTCCACCCCCGGCCTCCCAGAGTGTTAGGATTACAGGCGTGAGCCACTGTGCCTGGCCCCTTTAAGCCTATTCAATCCTCAGTAAAATGTTAAAAGTGTTCCTCAAACAAAACACACATAACCTCACATGATTATTCCTACATAAATTTGTTGTTAATCTTATACTGCATTGTTTTATAACAGAAACATGGCTGAATGGCATTCTGTACATTTAGAACCTTTTACCAAGATAACTGAACATACCTTTTTCTATGTCCATTTTACCACAGGAAAACTCCTGTATGAAATTTTTATCACATCATAACCAAAGTTTCTGGTGTCCAGTACTTGCCAAGCATCAGATTCAGCATTCTGGTTTCAAACAACAGAGGGGAACCTGGGAAATCTTTTTTTTCTTGTTGACGACAAAGTTAGCGATGGATCCTACAGAGCCAGCTGACCGCCTCTGCACAAGACTATGTGCCTTAATTCCGGCAAGGAATCGGGGTGGCGGTCTGAGGGCCTCTGGATACGTAGGATTTTGCTTCCATACAAGTCCCGTGCCAGGAGTACGCACATTGTGGCACCCGTGTGCACCGCGTAACCCTCGAATCATAGCTAAATGGCATCCGAAGTAAGCCGCTTGTTTTCTGCCTCCCTATTCTATCCATCTCCTTCTCCCTGCGCGCACGTCCTAGGTTTCCCAGAGCCAACTATTCTCGCCGCGCCAGCCTACGGGGCGCGACAGCGTGTCCGCTCCTCCGCCACCCTCAGCAGCGGGAGAGGAGTCGGGACGCGGAGCATCGCGGTCCCGCTCCCAGCTCCAGCCCGGCCCCTCCCGCCTCCGCCCGCCCCTCAAGGCCGACCCCGCCCCTGCGGCCCCAGCGCGACCCAGGCACGCGCTCCTTTCCCGCGTCTGGGGGCCCAGGTGAGCGCCGCCCGCCCGCCGGCCGCCCCGCCTCTTGAGGTCGGCCCGCCGCATCCAGTCCGCTACCCGCCTTTGCTGGAAAACCGGCCGCAGAATGTAGGTGTTCTCGGCGTCTCCTACGTTCTTCTCAGTCTCAGGCACCTCGTTGCCGGCAGAGGAAGATGCACCCACAGAAAGGGACGTGACGCCCGACGTGGACATGACCAGCGCTTCTTGGCCTGGGCGTTATCTCGCGATGAGGGCCTGGCCGGTGCGGCAGGGAGCTGGGAAACCGTCCCCAGGGCAACAGGGCCGCTCTTGGCCCTCACGTGACGGCCGCGCGCGGCGCAGAGCGGCCCGCCCTTCCGCGCGCCTGCGCACCCGCTGCTGAGCGGACCGGGCCAAGGTGGGGCGGCTGGAACCTCGAGCGAGGTGAGTGTATGCCTGTATGATTTGCAAAACACTTGAACACGCCTTAGCTCCTATTAACCAAGCCGCAATCTTAGAAAATATTCACGGAACCTGGCGCTCATAGAGGTTAGGCGACCTGACCAAGGGTACTCAGTGAGCAAGGGTCCTGACTCTAATCAAAGGGTCTTCAAACTGGCCCTTTGGCCATATCCAGCCTTCCTCCTGGTTTTGGTTTTGATTTTTATTTTTTGAGGCAGGGTCTCGCAGTGTCGCGGGAGTGAGAGTGCAGTGGCGTCATCATAGCTCACTGCAACCTCCAACTCCTGGCTCCAGCAATCCTCCTGCCTCAGCCTCCCAAGCAGCCCAGAGAATAAGCACTGGCCACCATGCCCAGTTAATTTTTCTATTTTTAAGTAGAAACAGGGTCTCACTCTTGCTCAGGCTGGTCTGGAACTCCTGGCCTCAAGCAATCCTCCTGCCTCGACCTCCTAAAGTGCTAGGATTACAGGTGTGAGCTGCAGTCCCTGCCTCCTCCTGTTTTTATATAGCTGTGACCTAAGAACAGGTTTGATGTTTTTAAATTATTTAAAAAACGAAAATAGAATAATTTGTGACACGTGAAACTTGTTAAAACCTTAGTATCCATAAATAAGGTTTTATTAGAACAAAATCATGCCCATTTACAGATTGTCTTTGATTGCTTTTAAGCTGTATAGGCCTAATTGAGTGGTGCAACATTGACCCTAACCCCCAAAGCCTAAAATATGTGGTTTACTTTGGGAAGTAAGAACATTAAAAAAAATAAAATAAAATATCATGTGACCCTTTGCAGGAAAAGCTTGCCAACCTGCAGTTCCCCTAGTTAGCTTGCTGCATGTCACCCACACCTGCTCCACGGCAAAAGTCAAAACAGCAGACCTAAGGAGTGTTCCCTGCTTATAAGCACCAGTTCCTGATTCTGTTTTAGAAGGCTAGTATCTTGGCCTCTGCTAGCTTCAAAAACTAAGAAAAGTACATCCCCCAGTATTCGTCTAGGCTTCCTTTGGTAACAGCCTGTTGGTTAGATTAACAGGCTCCAAAACTTACTTGTATGAGATGCAAAAGGGATAGTTTCCTTAAAAGTACACCTTTGCAAGTTCCAGTAGAAACTGGCTATATCATAACTCACTGCAATCTCTGACCCCTGGCCTCAAGCAGTCCTTCTTCCTCTGCCTCCCAAAGCTCTGGGATTACAGGCATGAGTCACTGCATTCAGCAAAAAGTACTTTTTTGATAGTATTGCCTGGATTGGTCTCCCTGACTCCAATAAACTAACCCCAGCCTCACCTTCCCAGTCTTACCCTTCACACTGCCCCCATAGTGGTTTTTGTTTGTCACTGCTCTGCTCAAAATCTTTTAATGGCTCTTTATGGCTATCCCCATAGCATTCATACTTCTTTACTTGTAAATAAGACCCTTATGATCTGGCTGGTTTGCTGAGCCTTCCTCCTGGCACTGGCCAACAGACGGGTGTGTGTGGAAGCCACAGGCCCAGTTGCACACCCTGCACCAGCTAAGTGCTGCCTCACCATGCCCGTTAGCAGCTCCTTGGCAGCAGCACTGGCCCTGCCAGTGACTCGGGTCACACATCCACAGACTAGCCTGAACTCTACCAAGGACAGAAGTCCAACATTTCTTAGGGACAGTGTTCTTTTATCCATGCTGTTTCACCAGCCACAAGAAATTATACTCCTAGGAAGCACACTTTCCCTCACCATTTATGATTCCTTCAACTATGTTTCTCTTATCCTATCCACTACAGTCAAGCAAGAAGCACAAAATATTCTATGTGTAATTCGATTCAACAAATATTTTATTATGCCTTCTGTGCTAAGGGCTAGGGATACGAAAATGAATAAAATCCAGGCCATGCCCTAAAGAATGAACAGATTTAGCTGGTCATGGTGGATTAAACTAATCATTACTAAATAAAGTGCCACTTGCTGTAACAGAGTAGTAGGGGGTAATACAGAAACAGAAGGAGGCACTGAATTATATATTATACAATCATGTGAAGGTATTTACCCATGAAACAGAGTTAAACTATTTTAGCTGTCATTTTTAATAGTTCAAAAACTGTCATTTTTAATAGTTCTTTTCCTCCTGCAATTTTCCTGAGAACAGGGCCTGCTTTTTCCCCCCAAAATTTAAAAATTTGAAATATTCTCAAACTTACAGAAAAGTGGCAAGTATAATACAAAGAAGTTGTTTTTCTAAACCATTTGAGAGTACAGTTGTCCCTCGGTATCCTCAGGGGATCAGTTCCAGGACCACCTCCAACCCCACCCCTGCAGTTACCAAAATCTGAGGATGCTCAAGTCCCTGATATAAAATGGTATATAGTATTTACATATAACCTATGCATGTCCTCCCGTATACTTTAAATCATCTCGATTACTTATCGTACCTAATACCATGTAAATGCTATGAAAATATTTGTTATACTGTGTTTTTAAAATTTGTATTATTTTTTATTATTGTATTGTTTTTTCCCAAATATTTTTCATCCACAGTTGGTTGAATTTGCATATGGGAACCCATGGATATGGCGAGCCAACAGTGTATTGCTAAGCCCATCAACCCTGATGCTTTCGTGTATTTCCTGAAAACAAGGACATTCTCCTCCTTTAAAAGACTACAACCAGTTGAGTACAGTGGCTCATGCCAGTAATCCTAGCACTTTGGGAGGCTGACACAGGAGGAGTGCTTGAAGCCAGGAGTTTGAGATCAGCCTGAACAACATAGAGAGACCCATCTCACCAAAGAAAAGACTGCAACCATTAAAATCAGGAAATTAACATTGATGCATTACTACTATCTAATTCTCAGACCCACGCAGAGATCTCCAATTGTCCAAGTTGTTTCATTATAAAAGGATCCAGTACATGTGTTGCAATGAGTTGTCATAGCTCATTAATCACAGCTCAGAACCACATTGCTGGACATTATGTCTATAAGAAATGCCCTTTGTCCTCCAAACACCTAATCTCTAAACACCAAACTGAAGGACAACCTAGTCTGAAGATAGGTTTCCCCTTCTCTAAGCAGGATTATGAACAATAAAACATCCTCTTCATTCTAGGATAATATTCAAGAAGGTACACACAAGGTAAGAGATACTAGGTTCGTGCAAAATTATTGTGGTTTCAGACCGTGAATTTTAAATCATTATAACTAGTCTCAAACACATCTTTATTAATCAAAATAGGAACCATTACAATCAACACATTTTTGCCAACAAGAAAAAAGTTTGTTTATTCCTATAGTGTAAAAATCTGTGCTTCGGGATTCAACCGAATTCTTGGAAAGCATTTTCTGCATCCTGCTGCTTGTGGAAGCATTTTCCCTGCAAAAAGTTGTCAAGATGCTTGAAGAAGTGGTAGTCGGTTGGTGAGAGGTCAGGTGAATATGGTGGATGAGGCAAAATTTCGTAGCACAATTTGCTCAACTTTTGAAGCATTGGTTGTGCGATGTGTGGTTGGGCATTGTCATGGAGAAGAATTAGGCCATTTCTGTTGATCAGTGCCAGCTGCAGGCATTGCAGTTTTTGGTGCGTCTCTTCCATTTGCTGAGCATACTTCTCAGATGTGGTGGTTTCATTGGGATTTAGAAAGCTGTAGTAGATCAGACCAGCAGCAGACCACCAACAGTAACCATGACCTTTTCTTGGTCAACTCTAGCTTTGGGAAGTGCTTTGGAGCTTCTCAGTCCAGCCACTGAGCTGGTCGTTGCCGGTTGTCATATAAAATCCACTGTTCATTACATGAAACAATCTGATCAAGAAATGGTTCATTGTTGTTGTGTACAAGAATAGAAGATGACATTGCAAAATGACAATTTTTTGAATTTCAGTTAGCTCATGAAGCACCGACTTATCAAGCTTTTTTACCTTTCCAATTTGCTTAAAATGCCAAACAACCATAGATTGGTCGACGTTGAGTTCTTCAACTTCTCATGTAGTTGTAAGAGGATCAGCTTCGATGATAGCTCTCAATTGGTCATTGTCAATTTCCAATGGCTGACCACTGTGCTCCTCATCTTCAAGGCTCTCATCTCCTTTGTAAAATTTGAAGCACCAATGCACTGTATGTTCATTAGCATTGTTGATGTTTCAAGCTGTCTTCACTGCTTCAGACCCATTTTAAACTCATATAAGAAAATCACTCGAATTTGCTTTTTGACTAACATCATTTCCATAGTCTAAAATAAATATAAAATAAACAGCAGGTAATAAGTCATTAACAAAAAAAATGAAGCAAGAAATGCACATTAAAATAATGTATAACATAACCACATTTATTTAAGAATGCATTTCAGTATCAAATGGCAAATTTAAACAATGCTAAAGCCATAATTACTTTTGGACCAACTGAATAGATTTTCTTCATAAAATGTTTATTTAACACCATCCTAATGAACAGATTAGCATAAGCCCCTATGCCCAACACACTGGCTAGAAGCTAGGCCAGGAGCCAGATGTAGCTTTTGTTTAAGAGGGGAAAAAAAAACGGGGTGAAAGCTTATTCTGAGTGGAAGATGGGATGTAGGTAGAAGGAAGGGGATGTGGGTGCCCTCCAGACTCCCACAGAGGGCAGCTAGCAGCCAGGTATTAAGGGCCACAGAGCCCATGATAGAATGGATGCCGAACTTTCTTCTCTTCTCCTCTCCCCATTGCCTCTCAGAGGTATTTCTCCCTTTCCCTCACTTCCAGGATTCTAAACTGAATTGTGAAGAGAGAAGATAAATGAGCTGTTCCAGCAGATAAGAGCATCTCTAGCAGTCAGAAACATTGCACCTTCACCCAGTGGGATTGCACTTCAGAGCTGGAAAAGGCTCTGTCAGACTTCACCCCCAAACTTCCATTTTTAACCTTGTGCACTTTGAGATCTAGGAATGTCAGCAGCCAACTGTAAGAGGATCCACCCCACGTGCGTGGGAATGGAAGGTGAGATCAATCAGCCCCGCTGAGGCAGGGGTTGGAGACGTCCTTTGAAGCCCTGTCAGGTTCTACAGTAACATAAGTGTGAGGTTCCAGAAAGGACAGAAACAAGAAAGAGTTAACTGTCCACTGTGAACTTTCTTACTGTGAGGGACTGATCTCTCTCATCTTGGGGTCTTGCTGACTCATGAAAATGTAGCTGAGGCAGGATGGGGCTTGTAGACTCAGTGCATGTGTGAGTGTGCATGTATCTGTATGCACCTGCCTAGCATGTCCAAAACTAGATACAAATTATCTTTAAATTTTCCATTGATTGTATGTAGGTGTCAGTACCTTTTCCCTGCAGGAGAAGCTTCTTTATATCAGGCACATCCTAGCCGTGACCCTGAAACTAAATCAGCCAACAGGGAAATGCGAGACAAACACAGGCAATGCTTCCTGGACACTGTATGCAAGAATACAGTGAGGTGTCTGGACTCGGGGACTCCCTGCCTACTCAGGAGGCTGTGCCTCATTCTGTCCCTGACAGCTCTATTTGTCCACTTTCCCCACCCTGGGCAGGCCCATTGGACCAGCAGCTCTGGAGGGGAAAGGGTGAGGTGCTATTTTAAGGGCCCTGACCCTGAGCCCTGGGAACAGGGGGACTGCTGTGTTCTGGAGGTTTCCAGAGGTGCCTCAGCAGCTCCTCACTGACCAGGACCAGTGCTGGGATGGAGCTAGGATCCAAAGGACTGAGGAAGGGTACAGCAGCACCTGGGCCCCTCACATTCCCTTTCTGGTTTTGTCCACTCTGTGGTAATAGCCTGGATTCTCTAACTCATTTCTTGGACCTTCCCACTACCTCTTGTCCTGCCAGTACCCATCTTCCTGGTTCTTCCTGGGCTGCTTCCTTCTGCCTGCCTCATCCTCTTCCTGCCCATCACATCACACTTTCCCACCAGCATCTCCTTCATCCCACTCTGACTCTTCTTGCCATCCAGCACCATAGCCTGACCAAAGATCCTAAAGTGGGAGGCTAGTGCTTTCCTGTGCTGTGGGACCTGTGCTTTCCACGTTCCAAGTTAGAAGCAGCTGTGGCATCACAGTTCACCTCACCAGCCTCTGTCTCTCCTTTGAGCATGCTGTTCCCTCTGCTGGGAAACCCTTCTGACCCACATCCCCACCCCTTCACTGGAGTAACTCTCTAAAGAATCGGGTCAGGCCCAACTGAGGCCCTCCTTGATCTCCCACAGGTCCTCTCCTGGGACATTCATTACTCCGAGCACTTGTTGCACCTGTGTCAAGCTCTAACATGGCCCTTACCATACACTCAAATCATTGATAGATGTTTTGTTTCCCTAATCTGACCATGAGCTCTTCAAGGGCAGGACAGGGTCCAAGAGCAAGGATCATGTCTTGGTCATCTTTGGATATACAGCATGGGTGGTGGCAGTGCAGGATGCATAGTGGGGACTCAGTATAGTGTGTTGAACTGTACTGAACACTGATGATAAGAACGTGGGTGTTTTAGTCTGCTAGGGCTGCCATAACAGAATACCACAGAATGGGTGACTTATTAACAGAAATTTATTTCTCACAGTTCTGGCGGCTGGAAGTCCAAGATCAAAGTGCCAGCAGGTTGGTTTCTCCCACGGCCTCTCTCCTTGGCTTACAGGTGGCTGCCGCCTTGCTGTGTCTTCATGTGGCCTTTTCTTTGAGCTTGTGCAAAGAGAGAGATCTAGTATCTCCTTTCTCTTTTTATAAGTACATCAGACCAGTCCTATTCAATTAGGGCCCCACCCTTATGAGCTTACTCAACCGTAATTACCTCCCTAAAGGCCAAATACAGTAACTTTTGGGGTTAGGGCTTCAACCTATGGATTTTGGAGAAACAATTCAGTCCATAACAACTGGTGAACTTGAATTTAGAAGTGGGTCAAGTGTTGACTTACCCTAGCTATGTGCTTTTAGGTAGCAAGTCTTTTATCCTCTGGGAGCCTCAACTTCTGTATCTGTAACATGTGGCCAATTTTATGGAGTCGTAGAAAGGCTCAAATGAGATCATGACCATTTTATGGACAATAGGTTTTTATACAATTATAATCACTTGGGGTTTTTGGTTTTTTCTTTCTTTTTCCTTTTTATTTATTTATTTTTAGAGACAAAGTTTTACTCTGTTGCCCAGGCTAGAGTGCAGTGGCCCAATCATAGCTCCTTGCAGCCCCAAACTTTGAACTCCTGGATGCAAATGATCCTCATTCCTCAGCCTCCCTAGTAGCTGGGACTACAGGTCCATGCCACCAACCCCGGCTAGTTTTTTTTTTTTTTTTTGAGACAGTGTCTTGCTGTGTTGCCCAGGCTGGTCTCAAACTCCTGGCCTTAAGCAATCCCCCTGCCTAAGTCTCCCAAAGTGCTAGGATTATAGGCAAGAGCCACTGTGCCTGGCTCTAATTATTCCTTGTATTAATATTCACCTTGAAGTTAACAGTGTGATTTAAAATGCATTATATCATTCAAGCTGGGCACAGTGGCTCACAGCTGTAATCAAACCTACCACTCTGAGAGACAGAGACGGGAGGATCTCCTGAAGTCAGGAGTTCAAGACCAGCCTGAAACAAGAGTGAGACTCTGTCTCTACTGAAAAACAATAACAAAAAATTAGCCAGGAAACTAAAACTAGAAAAAATCAGCTGGGCGTGGGGATATGCACCTGTAGTCCCAGCTTCTCGGGAGGCTGAGGCAGAGGATCACTTGAGCCCAGGAATTTGAGGTTGCTGTGAGCTAGGCTGATGCCATGGTACTCTAGTCCACGCAACAGAGTGAGACTCTGTCTCAAAAATATTAAAAAGGGCATTATATCATTCAGCCTACATGCAGTGAACTTTTTTATTACTACAGGGTACCTAAAAGGGAAGTTTATGTATAGTTCATACCCACTACTCAAAAAGATTCAAGGCAGCTTATGATGAAAACACCCATGCATAAGAGGGTATTACCTGTCACTTCTCACAGAGGCTGCAGAAAAGGCCCAAGAAGCTGTTGATGAAATGAATGACCACCAGGAGAAGCTGGAGAAGGCTGACGCACAGAAGGACGGAGAAGAAGGACACATGCCAAACAACAGCTTCAGAGGGTTCCAGGCAGACGGAGTTCCAGAGTGAACGGTCATACAAATAATTCCTACCCCAAAAAATGAGACCAGAGGTTGGGGAATAAGTAAGCAAAGTCAAACAGGAAACCCCAGTAGAAGGCTGGGCCTCCCCTCAGTCACAGGACCAGACCCTGTTCCATGAGGGTGGCCATTATTGCTGCATTTGCAATTTTCTGAGTATCAGAAGAGCAAGATGCTTGAATATGTGACCCAAAGGAGTTTGTAGTCCATTTGTGTGTGTGCCTCTCTCTCCCCTTCATTCCTTCCCTCTCTCCTTCTCTCTATCTTTTTCTTTCTTTCTCCTTCCTTCTCCCTCTTTCTCAACTGCAAATCCAAATCTCCACCCATTTACCTGTTATGCAGGTCTTTGAATGGGTAACCATATGTCCAAGCTTGCGTCTGATTGAAGAATGAGACATCAAACATGCAGAAAGGACCAACTTTCAGAGCTACTCCAGAAGTGATAAAGCAAATCAAGGCTCCAAGCAAAGCCAGGCCACTTGACAACTGAGCAGTAAGTACCTGCATAGGGAGGGAAGAAACAGTAGGCTGAGACAAGGTCATGGCTAGATGACTTGTGGGCCGATCTGGACAAATCTAACTTCTCTGGTGCCCAGGCTTTGTCCCATCCTGTCACAGGGGGATAGTCCTATCCACAGCACCTCCTTTAAAGCATAACCCAAAGCAGGCTGGCTGATGAGGGGTTCCTAGGGAGAGCCATGAAGGGTGGGAGAGAAGGGACCAAGAAGGGGAAACACAGGCACTTGGAACTGGATCTCTCCAACTCAGCTCTTCTGAGCTTCTTAGCAGGCTGGCATCAAAAACTTTTGTGCACAGCCTACAGTCCCTGAGCCTCTGAGTTAAAGAGGCAGATTAGTTATCGCATGCCCACCAATGACTCTTCTAGGAAAAAGCTTAGAACATTTTAAAATGTTCCAAGCTTCCAACCCTGATTCCGCTCTTTCTCGAATCAAGCACAAAAGGAAGGAAGGGGGCGCGGAAGAAGGAAAGAAGTGAGGGAAGGAAGGGAGGGAGGGAGAGAAACAGAAATTGCAGTCAAACTCTGAAATGACTCCAGTTCTGTCATTTTATTTTTCCATTCACGAGTTCCTCTGGTTATTAGTCTGTGCTCTACTCACTTCCCTCCCAAAAGATAGCAGTGAGTTTCCTTCCTTGGCAGGTTTTTAGCCTGCTTCCATATAAGCTTCTTTTTTAGGGTCCTAGCTTCCCCCTCCCTCTTTCCCCCCCACCCCCCACCAAAGAATACATATTTTAAAATTTTGAATAAAATCCACATAGAGTTTTTCCATAGAGTCATTTTCCCACTGATGTCAAACTGGTTTGGACATTAGGAGGGATCAGAAAAAGAGGTGTAGTAAGTTTTGTCTCTAAGCTAAATGATTCAAGATGAATAAATTGATGTAAGTCTAGGACAATAGTTCTCAAAATGTGGTCCCTGGAGAAGACCACATCACATTACCTGAGAACTCGTTAGAAGTGCAAGTTTTCCTATTCCAACCCAGACCTCTTGAATTGGAAACTCTGGGAATGGAACCCAGCAATCTGTTTTAAGAAAGCCCTCCGGGGTTTGAGGGCTGATGCACACTTAACCTAGGGGAAACACCACTCACCTAGGGGAAAACCAGACATGGCTGAGGACAGATAGTGAATGAAATGTGTGGATGTTTAGATTTAATTCTTTAACATATAACTATGAGTCAGTGGGGTTCCCAATATATGGGATGCAGATACCAGAGCAGACTGTGGAGTAGTAAGGAGGTCACATATTCATACCTGAGACTGAATAAGCAATATATCATACACACACACACACTGAGATATTTCAAATTTATACAGATGATGCTATAATTAATAAAGTACAGATTTATTCTGGGCCTCAGTGTCACTGTCTGTAAAACAGAGGGGTTAGATGAGAATCTAGCAATTAGATGATCTCTGTGAAAACTTCTAGTTGTAAGAGAATATTAATTAAAATAGCCAGGAAATTTTCTATCAGTAACACACAATTACAATGTACATAACTCACGTCCATATTGTTCAATAGGCTAAAAAAACCCATAATTCCTCAAATGTGTATAGTCATTTGTGGTCCACTAAGCGTTTACTCTCTTGACTTGATCACCCATTTTACAGATGAGAACCTGAAGCTGGAATAAACAACTTATCAAAGAACTTAGAGTCGTTACAGGGTAACGGTCAGGGCCTGACTTCAAGCCCCAAAACCAAAATTGTCTGCTGACCACTCTGCCTTTGGAGTAATAGGATGTGGGGACATTCTGGGTGTTAGAAGAGTGGAATCTAGTACTTACACTTCGACAGGGCCCACTCTTTCTGAAGCGGCCATATCTCCAGCCCATCAAGGAGATGAGGGTAGCTGCAGTGAGGACCTAGGGAGGAGAGGAATGTTGGGAATAGACTTGGTAATTTACTTTTCTACCTGTTTCTAGCTGTTGCCCATGGCTGTTGAAAGAGAGTGGTTGGGTACCTCACATGAACTCAATTGTCCTATTGGCTTTGACTATTGGGACCCAATATCAGATGACTAGTTTGATCTGACTCTGGATGCTAACATTCACACCTGGACTGCCTAGTCCCAAGCTAAAATCCAGAAACCATTGACCAGTCTTCCTATCCCTTGGAGCTTCTATAGACCCAAGAACAGTTTTGGTAGAATAAACTTTTTTTGCAAAGGATCAAAATACTCTTCCCCCACCACCTCCCTGTTCCACCCCTAGGGGACACTTTGGGAGTTCACACCAGGGAACACCAGACACTTACCATGAGGCCTCCTCCCCAGAGCCCAGAGCCCAGCATGGCATGTCTGCCAATGAGGCCCCTCAACAGGAACGTCACATCCCAATTAGGAAAGAGGAGTGCCATGTTGGCCATAGCAGCAAACAGGGCTGAAGTCCCAAGGCTCAGCCCCAGGATGCGGGAGCAAGTCCGTGAGCATGCCAACATACAGGGAGAGAAGAGCATTCTGGAACAGATGGAAAAAGAGTTACAGCAGCTGTGCTGCTGGAAGCATGGGACAAGGAAGCTGTAGTAGCATATGGTGGATGGGGAAACAGACTACAGAAACTGTTACCTCCCAGGGTGAGATCAAGATGAGCCAAGGAACTTGCTTAAAAACCCTGTCCCTTATAAGTCTTCCCCAATGTATAGGATTTAATTGCTTCATTTTCTGCCAACTCTCACACACATACTGCACATCCATATTTTGCTTGTGCTTCTGACAGCCAGTGATTATTTCTATCTGGTAAAGAAAAGCAAATTTTAAAAAGTGTCTTCATGCCCAGGCGCAGTGGTTCACGCCTATAATCCTAGCACTCTGGGAGGCCGAGGCAGGAGGACTGCTTGAGCTCAGGAGTTTGAGACCAGCCTGAGCAAGAGTGAGACCCTGTCTCTACTAAAAATAGAAAAAATTAGCCAGGCACGGTGGTGCGAGCCTGTAGTCCCTCTAGTTACTCAGGAGGCTGAGGCAGGAGGATCACTTGAGCCCAGGAGTTTAAGGTTGCTGTGAGTTAGGCTGACACCATGGCACCCTAGGCCAGGTGACAGAGCAAGACTCTGTCAGAAAAGAAAAAGAAAGGGAAGGGGGAGGGGGAGGGGAGGGGAGGGGAGGGGAAGGAAAAAGGAGAAAAGGAAAGGAAGGAGAAGGGGAGGGAAGGGAAGGGAAGGGACCTTGGGTTAGACAAAGGTGTCTTAGACAAAATATAAAACGTACAATGCATAAAAAGTGATACATTGAACTACTTAAAAATTTTAAATGTATTTTTCCAAAGATATCATTAAGAAAATGAAATCACAGACTGATATAAAATATAATACATGTTTTGTGATGTAGATGTGGATACATTCATATCTGACAAAGGACTTGTCTCTATATAAAGAACTCTTCAAACACTATCATAAGGACAAACAATTGGATTAAAGATAGGGAAAAAAGACATGAACAGATGCTTGTTTCATCTCACAAAAGAAGCTATATGGGCGAGAGCTAAGAACATGAAAAGATGCTCAATATCATTAACATAGAAAAATACAAATTAAAACCAGAATGAGATACTACTACACACCTAGTGAAATTGTTACAACTTAAAAGTTGGACTATACCAAATGTTGGCAAGGAAGTGGAACAACTGGAACTCTCATACACTGCTGGTGAGAATGCAAATGATACAGCCACTTTGGAAAGTAATTTGGCAGTTTCATGGAAAGCTAAACATTCACTTACCAAATGATCCAGTAATTCTATTAGGTTGGTACAAAAGTAATTGCGCTTTGGGGCCATGAATTTCAAATCATAACTAGGCTCAAACACATCTTTTTTTTTTTTTTTTTTGAGACAGTCTCACTCTCTTGCCTGGGCTACAGTCCCGTGACATCAGCCTAGCTCACAGCAACCTCAAACTCCTGGGCTCAAACGATCCTCCCACCTCAGGTTCCCAGGTAGCTGGGACTACAGGCACGTGCCACCATGCCCGGCTAATTTTTTTCTATTTTTAGTTGTTTGGCTGATTTCTTTTTATTTATAGTAGAAACAGGGCCTCACTCTCAGGCTGGTCTCGAACTCCTGAGCTCAGGCAATCCTCCCGCCTCGGCCTCCCAGAGTGCTAGGATTACAGGCATGAGCCACCGCACCCGGCCTCAAACACATCTTTATTAATCAAAATAGGAACCATTACAATCAACACATTTTTGCCAACAAGAAATAAGTTTGGGCCGGGCGTGGTGGTGGCTCACACCTGTAATCCTAGCACTCTGGGAGGCCGAGGCGGGTGGATTGCTCAAGGTCAGGAGTTCAAAACCAGCCTGAGCAAGAGCAAGACCCCATCTCTACTATAAATAGAAAGAAATTAATTGGCCAACTAATATATATAGAAAAAATTAGCCGGGCATGATGGCGCATGCCTATAGTCCCAGCTACTCGGGAGGCTGAAGCAGGAGGATAGCTTGAGTCCAGGAGTTTGAGGTTGCTGTGAGCTAGGCTGACACCACGGCACTCACTCTAGCCTGGGTAACAAAGTGAGACTCTGTCTCAAAAAAAAAAAAAAAAAAGAAGTTTGTTTATTCCTAGAGTGTAAAAATCCATGCTTCAGGGTTCTAAGAACTCTTGGAAAGCATTTTCTGTATCCTGCTGGTTGTGGAAGTATTTTCCCTGAAAAAAGTTGTGGAAATGCTTGAAGAAGTAGTGGTTGGTAAGAGCTCAGGCGAGTATGGTGGATGAGGCAAAACCTCGTGGCCAGATTTGTTCAGTTTTTGAAGCGTTGGTTGTGCTACCTGTGGTCAGGCATTGCCATGGAGAAGAATTGGGCCCTTTCTGTTGATCAATGTTGGCTGCAGTTTTTGGTGCATCTCTTCCCTTTGCTGAGCATACTTCTCAGATGTAATGGTTTCGCCAGGATTCAGAAAGCTGTAGTGGATCACCACAACCGGCAGCAGACTACCAAGCAGTGTCCATGACCTTTTTTTGGTGCAACTCTGGCTTTGAGAAGTGCTTTGGAGCTGCTTCTCAGTCCAACCACTGAGCTGGTCGTTGCCAGTTGTCATATAAAATCCACTTTCCATCACACGTCACAATCCCATCAAGAAATGGTTTGCAGGCCAGGCGCGGTGGCTCACGCCTGTAATCCTAACACTCTGGGAGGCCGAGGTGGACGGATTGCTCGAGGTCAGGAGTTCAAGACCAGCCTGAACAAGAGCAAGACCCCGTCTCTATTATACATAGAAAGAAATTAATTGGCCAACTAATGTATATAGAAAAAATTAGCCGGGCATGGTGGCACATGCCTGTAGTCCCAGCTACTCGGGAGGCTGAGGCAGTAGGATTGCTTAAGCCCAGGAGTTTGAGGTTGCTGTGAGCTAGGCTGATGCCATGGCACTCACTCTAGCCTGGGCAACAAAGCAAGACTCTGTCTCAAAAAAAAAAAAAAAAAGAAATGGTTTGCGTTGATGTTGCGTACAAGAAGAGAAAGCGAGACTTCAAAATGATGATTTGTTTGATTTTTGGTCAGATCATGAGGCACCCACTTACCGAGCTTTTACACTTTTCCAATTTGCTTAAAATGCCGAACAATAGTAGAACGTTGGACCTTAAGTTCTTCGGCAACTTCTCATGTAGTTGTAAGAGGATAAGCTTCGATGATTGCTCTCAGTTGGTCGTTGTAAACTTCCAATGGCTGACCACTGTGCTCCTCATCTTCAAGGCTTTCGTCTCCTTTGCAAAACTTCTTGAACCACCACTGCACTGTATGTTCATTAGCAGTTCCTGAGCCCATTGCATTGCTGATGTTGCAAGTTTTCTCCGCTGCTTTCCGACCCATTTTGAACTTGAATAAGAAAATCACTCGAATTTGCTTTTTGTCTAACATCATTTCCATAGATTTATTCATAATAACTTAAAAAGATGAAAACAACTGGAGTGTCCATCAACAGATGTATGGAGAAATAAAAAAATATGGGACATACATATAATGGAATATCATTCAGCCATAAAAAGAAAAGAAAGTTCTGATACATGCTACATCACTTATGAAACTTGAAAACGTTACACTAAATGGAATAAGCCAGCCACTAAAGGACAAATAGTGTATGATTCCACTCAAATGAAATATTCAGAATCAGCAAAATGTGTAGAGACAGATTAGAGGTTACAAGGGACTAGGGGAAATGAGAGAAGGAGGAGTTATTTAGCGGTTGCAGAGTTTCTGTTTGGAGTGATGAAAAATCTTGGAAATAGATAATGGTGATAGTTGCACAACATTGCAAATGTAATTAATGCCACCAAATTGTACACTTTAAAATGGTTAATGACAAATTTTACATTATATATTTTACTACAATAAAGAAACAATTAGGCCAGGCACAGTGGCTCACGCCTGTAATCCTAGCACTCTGGGAGGCCAAAGAGAGAAGATTGCTTGAGGCCAGGAGTTTGAGACCAGCCCAAGCAAGAGCAAGACCCTGTCTCCACAAAAAATAGGAAAATTAGCCAGGCATGGTGTTGCATGCCTGTAGTCCCAGCTACTTGGGAGGCTGAGGCAGGATTGCTTGAGCCCAGGAGTTTGAGGTTGCAGCAAGCTATGATGATGCCACTGCACTCCAGCCTGGGTGACAGAGCAAGACCCTGTCTCAAAAAAAAAAACTTAAAAATTAAAAATAACCCAATGTTCATCAATAGGTGAATAGATAAACTGTGCTATAGCCATACAATTAGGTGCTACTACTAAGTAATAAAAAAATGAATGAATTGGGCCAGTCACAGTGGCTCACGCCTGTAATCCTAGCACTCTAGGAGGCTGAGGCTGGTGGATTGTTTGAGCCCGGGAGTTCTAGACCAGCCTGAGCAAGAGTGAGACCCTGTCTCTACTAAAAATAGAAATTACCTGGACAGCTAAAAATATATAGAAAAAAAATTAGCTGGGCATAGTGGCACATGCCTATAATCCCAGCTACTTAGGAGGCTGAGGCAGAAGGATCGCTTGAGCCCAGGAGTTTGAGGTTGCTGTGAGCCAGGCTGACACCACAGCACTCACTCTAGCCTGGGCAACAAAGTGAGCCTCTGTCTCAAAAAATGAATAAATAAATAAATTGCTACATATAACAACATGAATGAATCACAAAAAAATTATGTTTAGTAAAGCCAAAAACAAAAGGCTACTCACTATAGATTCAATTTATGTGAAATTCTAGAAAGGGCAAAACTAGTAACAGAAAGCAGAGCAGTGGTTGCCAGGTGCTGGGAATGAGAGAGAGGATTAATATAGGGACATAAGGGAATTTTTTGAGGTGATGGAAATGTTCCACATCTATATTCTAGTGGTGAATACAAAATGGTATGTATTGATAAACTTTGTGCTTAAAATCTGTGAATTTTATTGAATTTTAAATATATATCAATAAAGCTGATTAAAAATTAAAATGCCACATCTAGATAAATTTTTAAAAGTCTCTTATTATATTTCTTTCTCCCTTTTATATTTCAATGATATATGAACTTGTTGTTTTTTAAAAATATACACACAGTGGGGCGTAGTGGCTCATGCCTGTAATCCTAGCACTGTGGGAGGCTGAGGTGAGTGGATTGCTCGAGGTCAGGAGTTCGAAACCAGCCTGAGTGAGACCCCCGTCTCTAGTAAAAATAGAAATAAATTAATTGACCATCTAAAAATATATATAGAAAAAATTAGCTGGGCATGGTGGTGCATTCCTGTAGTCCCAGCTACTCAGGAGGCTGAGTGAGACAGTAGGATGGATCCCTTGAGCCCAGGAGATGGAGGTTGCTGTGAGCTAGGCTGATGCTATGGCACTCACTCTAGCTTGGGCAACAAAGTGAGACTCTGTCTCAAAAAAAAAAAAAAATATATATATATATACACACACACACACACACACACACACACAAATACAGTAGTCCCCCTCTTAACCTGGAGAGATATGTTCCCAGACCCCCAGTGGATGTCTGAAAACACAGACGTACTGAACCCTACATATACAGATGCTCCTGACTTACCATGCATGGGGTCACACCCTGATAAACCTGTCATAAATCAAAAATACAGTAAGTCAAAAACTCATTTAATGCTGGCAACACAGCAGACAGTCCCCAGATTACAATGGTTCGACTTTACTTTTCAACTTCATGATAGCACAAAAACAATACGTCTTCAGTAGAAACTATAACTCCATGGTAAATTGTAAGGAGCTCCTGGACTTATGATGGGGTTAAGTCCCTATAAACCCACCATAAAGTTAAAAATATGTAAATCGAACTATCATAAGTTGGATGCCAATGTATGGTCATGGGGGAAAAAAAAGAGAAGATTTCATAAGTCGGGCTCTGTCTGCACTTCTCCTATATACACATACATATGATAAAGTTTAATTTATAAATTAGGTACAGTAAGAGATTAACAACAATAATAAAATAGAACAATTATAATAGTATATTATAATAAAAGTTATGTGAATGTGGTCTCTCTCAAAATATCTTATTGTATATAATATTTTCAGACCACAGTTGATCCAGGGTAACTGAAACCTTGGAAAGCAAAACCAAGGATAAGGGGGGAACTACTGTATATCATATGCATAATGAAATATTTCAGAATAATTAAACATAATGTATAAAATGTATTTATACTTGTAACTTGTAAGAGATAATTAAACAACATCCAGGTGAACACAACCAGTTTTAAAAATAAGTCATTTTGGGGCGGGCGCGCGCCAGGGCCCTGCTGTGGCCGCCGCGGATGGCCTGAAGGGCCGGCGCGCTGGCGCTCCTACTGACACCACGTGAGTCGCCTGGTGCTGGGGAGGGGGGCGCCGCGTCTACCGTACACACACCTGTGCCAGGTCGGGACCCGGAGCTACGCCTTGTTGCGGCCCGGGTGGAGCGGGCGCAGCAGGCGGGGCCCGAGCTGCAGCGGCCAGTGCGGGTGACGCGGCGCCGACGCAGCGTGGGGCTGAGAGCGCCGCAGCTCCGGGTGCAGCCGCAGCCGCAGGTGCTGGCCCTGGAGCCCCCGAGGCGCTCTGCCGCGCCTGCGCGCGCTCCGCCAGATGGCGCCCTTCCCGCTGTGCGCGTTCCTGGAGCCCAGCCTGTGGGTGCTGGGCAGTCGCCTGGTCACCTGGCCCGAGGGCTGCGAGAGCGTCGCCGGCTTCCAGGCGGTGCAGATCTCAGGGCTGGACCTCAGAGGAGAGCAGGCGGTGTGGCCGACCAGGGGCTGGGCTACTCGCATCGTCCAGCACGAGGTGGACCACTTGCAGGGCTGCCTGTTGGTTGGCAAAATGGACAGCAGGACATTCACAGACATCACTGGGTGGAGGTGAATGACCGAAGCTTTCCTGTTGGGCCTGAGGCGTCTGAGGACCAAAAAGCAAAACCCGGCTGTGTGCTGGGCATATCTTACTTGGCATCAACTTGGTATTGGCTTGGATCTGACAGGAAGTGGCAATCTGCCAAACTATGCCAAACTGAGGTGGAGGGAGATGTTAGAAATGTTTGCCCAAAATCAGCTGTGAACAAAATATTGCCTACAAGTTGAAAAGAAAAAGAAGACAAATACCCCCGCTCCCAAAGGAATGGACAATTCCTGACAATTTTGTGTGGAGACAGATGGGGCAAGTAAGTTCGTTCCCAGTAGATGTGAGTTCGTGAGACCTGTGTCATCTACTCCAACGGCCAAGATTTGATAATAATGTAGTCTCCAAATCTCTGAAAGCAGTGTTTAAAAATGCAGGTAAGGCTGTGGTTGACCGTCAAAAAAAAATCATTACAAATAATACCACTGAAGCTCCAGGTGTGCCCTCTTCGATTCTACCGTCTTCCTGGACTCCTTCTAGGAATAACTATCTTAAATTCCGTTTTGTTTTTTGTTGTTGTTGTTTTTTGAGACAGAGTCTCACTCTGTTGCCTGGGCTAGAGTGCCGTGGCGTCAACCTAGCTCACAGCAACCTCAAACTCCTGGGCTCAAGCAATCCTCCTGCCTCAGCCTCCTGAGTAGCTGAGACTACAGGCCTGTGCCACCATGCCCGGCTAATTTTTTCTATATATTTTTAATTGGCCAATTAATTCTTCTATTTATAGTAGAGACAGGGTCTCGCTCTTGCTCAGGCTGGTCTTGAACTCCTGACCTTGAGCTATCCGCCCACCTCGGCCTCCCAGAGTGTTAGGATTACAGGCCTGAGCCACCGCGCCCGGCCCTAAATTTTGTTTTTAATCAGACCTTTTTAAAACCAGTTTTACAACTTATGAACTCAAAATTTTATTTATTTTTTATTTAGGTAAAATATTCATATATAATTTACTACTTTACCATTTTTAAGTGTATAGTTCTGTGGTAATAAATACATTTATATATTTTTTTCTCTTCATTCTATTCTCCCTATCCCCTCCCTGTAACCACCAATCTACTCTCTATCTTCATTAGATCCACTTTCTTGGCTCCCACCCATGAGGGAGAACATGCAATATTTATCTTTCTGTTCCTGGCTTAGTTCACTTAACATAATGGCCTCCAGTGCCATCCATATTGCTGCAAATCATGAGATTTCATTCTTTTTTATGGCTGAATAATATTTCATTGTGTATATATAACACATTTTCTTAGCCATTCATCTGTTGACGGGTACTTAGACTGATGATTTCTTGTTTTGGCTATTGTGAATAATGCTGCAGTAAACACGGGAGTGCAGATATCTCTTCAATATATTAATTTTCTTTCTTTTGGATACATACCCAGTAGTGGGATTACTGGGTCATATGGTAGTTCTATTTTTTGTTTCTTCTTCTTATTTTTTTTTTAGAGAGAGACAGGGTCTCACTCTGTTGCCTAGGCTGGAGTGCAATGTAGTGGCGCAATCGTAGCTCACTGCAGCTTTGACCTCCTGGGCTCAAGTGATCCTCCCAAGTTGGGTTTCCAAGTAGCTAAGACTACAGGCAGGCACCGCCACTCCCAGCTAAGTTTTATTTTATTTTTATTTTTATTTTTTGAGACAGAGTCTCGCTTTGTTGTCCAGGCTAGAGTGAGTGCCGTGGCGTCAGCCTAGCTCACAGCAACCTCAAACACCTGGGCTCAAGCCATCCTCCTGCCTCAGCCTCCAGAGTAGCTGGGACTACAGACATGCGCCACCATGCCCAGCTAATTTTTTCTCTATATATATATGTTAGTTGGCCAATTAATTTCTATTTATAGTAGAGACGGGGTCTCGCTCTTGCTCAGGCTGGTTTTGAACTCCTGACCTCGAGCAATCCGCCCGCCTCGGCCTCCCAAGTGCTAGGATTACAGGCGTGAGCCACCTCGCCCGGCCTCCAGCTAAGTTTTAAATTCTTTGTAGAGACGGGGTCTCGCTATGTTGCTTAGGCTGATCTCAAACTCCTGGCCTCAAGAGATCCTCCCGCCTCAGCATCCCAAAGTGCTGGTATAGGCATGAGCCACCTCACCCAGCCTATTTTTTGGTTTTTCGAACTCCTGACCTCGAGCAATTTGCCCGCCTTGGCCTCCCAGAGTGCTAGGATTACAGGTGTGAGCCTCCGCGCCTGGCCTATTTTTTGGTTTTTGAAGAACCTCCATACTGTTCTCTATAGTGGCTGTACTAATTTACATTCCCACCAAGAGTGTATGAGGGTTCCCCTTTTTCTGCATCTTCACCAGTGTTCGTTATTGCTTGTCTTTTAGATAAAGTCCATTTTAACTGGGGTGAGATGATATCTCATTGTGGTTTTGATTTGCATTTCCCTGATGACTAGTGACGTTGAGCATTTTTTCATATACCTTTTGGCCATTTGTATGTCTTCTTTTGAGAAATGTCTGTTCAGATCTTTTGCCCATTTTAAAAATTGGATTCTTATTTATTTATTTGCTATTGGGTTGTTTGAGCCCCTTATATATTCTAAGTATTAATTCCTTGTCAGATGGATAGTAAACTCAAATTTTTAAAAATACTTGATTAGCCTAACGTTTTATATTTATTCAGTCTGCAGCTTATGGTAAGGAGACTGGTGCCAGACACAGCTTTGAGCAGGCCATTTAGTTTTAGGGGTAGGCTTTGGCCCCTCTTTCTCACCCTGGCCCCCATAGACCTTGGTGACCTTTGCTTTCCCTAATCTCAGAGCCTATACTCATCTAACAGGGGACTTCGTGCTGTGATTCTCATATTTGTTGTTTTGAGTTGCCCTTACCATATGTCTTTTCCGTGGAACATTTGTGCTCCAAGCCTCGTCTCTCACAGTGAATAAAATAACTTGTCCCAGAGGAAAGGAAGTGCAGGTCTCAGAAGAGGGCAGAGGTGCATTGGGGAGTTGGTCATTACCCCAGGGGCACAAGGGGCCTGGAGGGACAATGGGGAATCAGGAGGGACAATACTGTCTCTTCCCCCTCAACCTCCCAGCTGGCAGTCCACTGGAGGTTTCTTTCTTGCACCAGGGGCTCAGCTCCTCAGTCAGAGGGAGGAGGCTGTCCTGTTACTGAGAGGCAAGACAAAGACAGGAAAATATCTTCCCTACAGTCTGCCCACCCTGGGTTGCCTCCCTCCCCAGACTGTCCTGGCATTGAGTGCAGGGCTCTCAGAGTGTAACACAGAGGGCTCTCTGTGTTGAGGCAAATTAACCATTGAGGGTGTTAGCAACTAACAGCTTTAACCCACTCCCCTCCCTGATGACTAACATTTTGTCAGGGTTCCAAGTAAGGACAGAGTGTGGTTGGTCTTTGAAGCATGTGCTCTAGACCATGGGGTCCGTAGATGCTGTGTTCAGGAATGTCTTCAGTGCATTTAAATCACATCACCTATGAGTAAAGCCTGACTAGACGCAGATCACCAAAATCAACCCCCCTGACAACTTTTACCGAAAATTTTCCTATCAGGAAAGTCACAGAAGGGAAACTAAAAACAATGGACATGCAGAGGGAAAACTAAGAACTCAAGTGTGGCCATTTGGGTGGGTGGGATTCAGAGAATTCTGACTGTCCACTAAGTTCACACTAAAAGCACTTACTGTATGTACTGCTCTATCCGGGACAATTACCGCTTCGTTTGAATTTCACTTCCTCTTCTTGACTTTGTTCCCTTAGAAATCACAACATTCTGAGAAATGCTCCCAAAACTGTGAGCCAGGAGGGGTGGGGAGCCTCGCAGCCTTAAGGCCACATGTGGCCTTCCAGGTCCTTAAGTGCAGCCTTTTTTTTTTAAGACAGACTCTTGCTTGCTTTGTTGCCCAGGCTAGAGTGCCGTGGTGTCAGCCTAGCTCACAGCAACCTCAAACTCCTGGCAATCCTTCTGCCTCAGCCTCCCAAGTAGCTGGGACTACAGGCATGCGCCACCATGCCTGGCTAACTTTTTCTATGTATTTTTAGTTGTCCAGCTAATTTCTTTCTATTTTTTAGTAGAGACTGGGTCTCGCTCTTGCTCAGGCTGGTCTTGAACTCCTGAGCTCAAATGATCCTCCCGCCTCGGCCTCCCAAAGTGCTAGGATTTCAGGCATGAGCCACCGTGTCCGGACAAGTGCGGCCTTTTGACTGAATCCAAATCTTACAGAACAAATCCTTTCATTAAAGATATGCAGCAGAAAAAGATGAAGCTTTTCTTGCCTCCTTTGGTGCTTATAGTAGAACAATCTGGAAATCCGAAGGCTACAGGGTCCCCATCCCTGGTTGGATTTCTGAAGCGATAATATGGCAGGATCAGAAGGTCAAAGCTTAAGACCAAGCTGTAAGGGAGGCCCTGGTTCCCACTGGAGATCCTGGCTGGGTTAGCACAGATGTCCCGGCAACCGCAGAAGTGACTGGCTAAGTTACACAGAGGAAGAGACTGCAGATTCTCTGTGTGTCTGTTTACCTCCCTCACCACCTAGCCTGCTTTTTCTTTCATTCCTTCATCAGGCAAATATTGACTAAGTGGCCACTACTTGCCAGGCACTCTGCTACGGGCTAGAAATACAGTGGTAAAAAAGGTACAGTCCCTTTTCATGAAGAACTTAAAGTCTAGCAAGGACACAGAACACAGAGGAAGCTACTCCTAACCTGCAGAAGCAAGGCAAAGCCTCCCAGAGGAAGTGCTGGCCACGATAAAACTTGACTGACAGTGAGGCATTGGGGAAAATATTCTAGGCCTGTGCAAAGGCCTGATATCGACAGGGAGACTGAGGCAAGGAGAAGTTAAATGAATTGCCTGAAGTCACACAGCTGCCAGGTGACAGAGTCAGGCTTGTTTGAGTTGAAGTCTGTGCTCTTAACTTCCAGGCTACACTGTCCCCTGGCCATCACCTCACTCACCCCTTCATCTCTGCTTACCTGTGTCTGGTAGTGAGAGTCAGGGTGGGAGAGAGAAAATATGGACAAGGGCTTCCTCTTCAGAGCAGGCCTTCGCTCCTGCAGCCTCGGTTATGACCCTGCAGGGCCGGACCTGATGGTTCTTTTTTCAGGACTCTTTCTGGAAGGCCAGGGAAGCTCTGTATATATGTAGAGATCACCCAGGCATGTTGGGGGGGGTGCCCCCCCCCCACCCCCACCCCCACTGCCCACGGGCCTCCGGGAAGGCGTTTCCCCGAAGAGCCCTTTTCCGATGAGCCAGCCTCTGTTCGTCGTCGTGTGATTCTAGGGAAGGAAGCAGGAGGCATGGCCCCGTGACCCAAACTGCCCGCATGAGTCACTGGGCGCACCCAGGAGAAACACCTCACCCTCCGTCCTTCTCCAAGAGCAACACTTCTCCACACACCAGCTGCTCCTATCCTCTTCTGTTTCACCCCTCAAAGAGTCTCAGCTCTTTGGAAGAACTGTGCTGAGCAGAGCAACCACCATTTCCATTTTTTCCTTATCATTCTTACTGTGCCCTTCATTGACTGGATGTGTTGCATCGTTCTAACTTTTTTGTTCAAGCTCCAGGGCATTGTCATCTTGTCATCCATAGTAACACCAAACTGCATGGGAGATCCATGACCCTCTTTTGACAAGCTCCTATTTGAGATCCAGTTTAGGCCAGGCACAATGGCTCACAACTGTAATCTTAGCACTTTGGGAGCCCGGGGTGGGAGGATCACTTAAGGCCAAGAGTTCACAACCAACCAGGGCAATAGAAGATCCCATCTCTACAACAAAAGTAAAATAAATAAAAAGATCTAGTTCAAACACCTGTAGGGAAGTCTTCTCTGACTTCTTCACTCTGAGTTGGGCACTTCTTTCTCTATGCTCCCGTTGCATTTTTTAAATTTAGATATTGCATATGTACATACATACATACAGTAAAATGCACAAATCTTAAACATTTTTTTTTTTGAGACAGGCTCTCACTCTGTTGCCCAGACTGGAGTGCAATAACATCATCATAGCTCCCTGCAGCCTTGAACTCCCAGGCTTAAGGGATCCTCCCACCTCAGCCTCCCAAGTAGTTAGGACCACAGGCATGTGCCACCATGTGTCTAATTTTTTAAATTTTTTTTAGAGATGGGATCTCACTATGTTGCCCAGGCTGGTCTTGAACTCTTGGCCTCAAGCATCCTCCTGCCTCAGCCTCCCAAAGTGCTGGGATTATAGGTGTTAGTGATTACAGCCAGCCTTAATAAAATTTAATGAATTTTTACATGTATACCCAGGTGAACCACCACATATATCAAGATACAGGACATCTCCAAATCCCCAGAAGGGTTCCTTGTGTTCCTCCTATCATTATCCCATGTCCCCAGCATTAACTTTCATTTTGGCTTTTGTCATCATTGATTAAGTTTTGGCAGTACTAGAATTCATATAAATGGAATCATACAGTATCTTCTGTGTCTAGCTTTCTTCACTCAGTATTCTATCTGGAACATTCATTCATCATGACATTTATTCTTTTCTTATTGCTAAGTATTATGCCATTGTATGACTATATTACAATTTACTCAATGGACATTTAGATTATTTTCAATTTTTGTCTGTTATAAATAATGCTGCTATGACTACTCTTATACATGTCTTTTGAAGGAACTATGCATTAATTTTTCTAGGGAATATGCCTAGGAGTAGGTTTACTGTGTCATGGGATAGGTGAATATTTGATTTTGGTAGATATTGCCAAAAAGATTCCCAAAATGGCCCTACCAATTTACTCTCCCATCAGCATAAGAGAGTTCCACTTTCTCCACATTCTCACAAAATTTTTAATTTTAGGCATTTCGGTAGCTATTGTGGTAGCTGTTTAGTGGTATCTCATTGTGGTTTTACTTTGCATTTTCTTGATGAGTAAGCACTTTTTCCTATGTTTATTAGCCATTTGGAGAGCCTCTTGATAAGTTCCTGTTCGTGTCTTTTGCCCATTTTTTATTGGTTATTGTTTTTTGTTATTGGAGTTCACTATAAGTCCAGGTATGAAGCCAAGCATAGTGGCTCACGCCTATAATCCTAGCACTCTGGGAGGGCAAGGTGGGAGGACTGCTTGAGGCCAGGAGTTTGAGACCAGCCTGCGGTTGCTGTGAGCTATGATGCCACTGCACTCTTGCTCCAGTGACAAAGAAAAGACTCTGTCTCAAAAAAAAAAAAAAATCTAAGTATGAGACCTTTGTCAGGTATACCAGGTCTGTCCGGAAAGTATCCAGCCCTCATTAATATAATGAGAACAGTTTGCACAACGTCAACGTAACCTGGCAGCCAAGGAGAGAGGACTGGGGAGCATATGCGTGAACAATGACAACCTCACTGTGCTGGTCAGAGGCGTGCTATACACCGCTGAGTGACCATGTGCACTGTGTGGCCGTCACATTCAAAATGAGCGAGTAGAGCAACAAATCTGTAACAAATTTTGTGTTAAGCTTGAACATTCCTCTGTGGAACTGATTCGGATAATTCAGAAGCCTTTTGGGGATGACGCAATGAGTGATATGCAAATAAAAGTATGGCACAAACACTTCAAAGACGGTTGAGAATCTGTTGAAAATGATCCACATTCTGGAAGGCCTATGATAAGCAGAGCACCTGAGAATGTTGAACATGTACGGGTTAACAGACGCTGTGAGAACTGTGTGAGGTCCCAAGGTGCCTACTTTGGAAGAGACTGAGGCGTCATTGTCCTATATACAATGTTTCTTGTATCTTCTTCAGTAAATGTCTCTATTTTTCATATTATGTGGCTGGCTACTTTCCAGACAGACTTCATATGTATTGTGAATGTTTTCTCCCAGTCTGTGGTTTGACTTGTCACTCTCATAATGTCTTTTGATGAAGAAAGTTATTGATTTTAATTAAGTTCAATTTATCAGTCTTTTTTCTCTTATGGTCAATGTTTTTTGTTTCCTGTTTAAGAAATCCTTGGCTCACGTGAGCCTGTAATCCTAGCACTCTGGGAGGCTGAGGTGGGAGGATCGCTCAAGGTCAGGAGTTCGAAACCAGCCTGAACAAGAGCAAGACCTCATCTCTACTAAAACTAGAAATGAAATTAACTGGCCAACTAAAATATATATAGAGAAAAAATTAGCCGGGCATGGTGGTACATGCCCGTAGTCCCAGCTACTCGTGAGGCTGAGGCAGAAGGATTTCTGAGCCCAAGAGTTTGAGGTTGCTGTGAGCTAGGCTGACGCCACGGCACTCTACTCAGCACAAAAGAGTGAGACTCTGTCTCAATTAAAAAAAAAAAAGAAAGAAAACAAACAAAAATTGCTGAGAAAAACCTCGGTGCACTTATATGAGAAGGGATAATTATAACTGGCTATAACAGTTTAATTCTTTTATTTATTTTTTATGGTTTTTTTATATATTTTTTTTATTTTATCGTATTATGGGGTACAAGTGTTAAGGTTAGATATATTGCTCATACACCCCTCCCCCTTCAAGTAAGAGCTTCAAGCGTGTCCATCCCCCAAACGTTGCATATCTTACTCATTGTGGTTGTATATACCCGTCCCTTCCTCCCCCCTCCCAACCTCCCGATAAATGTTACTCCTATATGTCCACTTAGATGTTGATCCGTTAATACCAATTTGCTGGTGAGTACATGTGGTGCTTGTTTTTCCATTCTTGAGATACTTCACTTAAAATGGGTTCCAGCTGTATCCAGGAATATACAGGAGGTGCTATATCACCATATGTAACAGTTTAATTCTTTTAAACTGTACATGAGCTACTTTCTATGTAGGAATTTCTATGTGTTTAGATGTATATATGCCTCAAGCTAAAGCTGGTAATCATTTATTGAAAAGTTCATTAAAAAGGACCCAGTTTTCATTTTCATTATAATCACTTACAGCTTAAATGAATTCTTGTGACTTCCCCGAGAATTGAATCATGATAAGATACTAGGCTGAGGACTCACAAAACTTTGTAATAAGAAAAAACATCTATTCACCTTATAAAACACACTAACAACAGACCTAAAGCAAGTAAAAGAAATGTTAGGTTAGCTTCCTTATGCAGATAAAGAAATTATAGCCCAGAGGAATTTGACCTGCTTAGAGCACAAGTGAGTGAAGTGAGGTTGGGGAAACGATACTCCATCCTCAAGATATTTTTTCTCCCAGCCCAGATACTTACTATCTTCAGGTAGTTCTTCTTGGTGACAGTACTGTGGTGCTTTGGCACTCGAGAGACGTGGCTCGCCACACCTGCCATAATTAGCTGTTCGCTGTGTAAACTTTGGGTGGTTTACTGGGCCTCAGTAATATTCTGAGCCTCAGTTTCTCATTTATAAAATGATGCTTACCTTAAAAGTTTGAGAATTAAATAAGATGCAAAATGCCTAGAGTGGGTTAGTTCTCTCCTATTCTTGGATCTCAGCTTAGCAAAAGGGATTTTATAAGCAGTGTCTGTTGAGAACATCTCATACTTAGGCAATCAGAATAATCCGATGGCTAATTGCCAGTTAACTCAGAATTTTAGATGGTATCTGTGTTCCCAACTGAATGGCTTATCTAACGGCTGACACACTCATATGGATATCTATGGGGCTGGTGATGGTAGCTATAGGTCTTTGCTCCTTGGGGTAAATTTGTGACAATTAATTCAGTAATTAATCTTATGAACAAGACACTTCTTTAAGAAATATATACTTGTGATAAACAGGTTTACTAAGGATAGCGTTAGCTCAATTTCTTCACTTCCCTATAGTAAGACTTCTGTGGTAACAGAGGCCTGGTCACTGCCGTGAAAGAACTAAAGCATTACCTTTTCATAGATGTGTTAATAATCTTAGTGTTTTTTGGTACTGGAAACATAGCTACTTGTAATGACTTTGTTACTGGTATTCCTAGGGAGGAGCAAATGGGAGTCTGAGGGAACAAATTATGTACGGGGCCTGGGGTGGGAAACTAAGTAATGCCATAAAAGGCTTCCGAAGGCTGAAAGGCTTGGGAGAACAGGAGACAGATGTTCCATTTTGGAGGATATTGTGCGGTCTGGAGGTTGGATTTGAACAAGGAATAAAGGAAGTAGAGAAGACAGAATTCACTGGCAGAAGGGAAAGGGAAAAAATGATATAGGTAGACAATCAGGCCAGCTGTTTTCCAGTTACTCTTCCCTGGTTAAGAGTGACAGGACTGATCAGCCTCCTTGTGGTGGGCTCCAACTGAGTTTTATTACAACTGAGAGCTGACAAAACAAGAGAGCACATTCCCTTAATAGGAGGCCGGGAAAAAAGGAAGGTATGTTGAAAGAACTGCTGCCATTTATACCAAACCACTAAAGAGGAAGTTTGGGGTTTTTCTTTTCTCCATTATTAGGAAGATATTGTAAACTTCAACCCTCTCACGTTGCACTTCCGTCTCCAACACTGCTCTGAAGCGGTTAGTCTCCAGTGACTTCTTGGATCTAATAACACTTCACTGTCCTTTTTATTTGACTCCTGGGCAGCACTAGGCCATTTGATCCTTCTTGAACATCCTCATTCTTGACTCCCTTGACACCCCACCTAGGTGCCTCTCCTCTCACTGGCTGCACCTCCTTAACTGGATCTCTTTATCATGGTGATCCCCAGGGCTGGGCTCTGGACACTCTTAACTCTCCCTCGGTGATCTCATTCATTCCCATAGTACTAAATAAACCCCATGTACAAGGCTGATTATTTCTCAAGTCTCTTAACTAGTCTTTCTCTCCTCCAAGCTTCAGACTCACATGTCCAACTTCCCATATACACCTACAAGTTGTATCAGTTAACACATCTAAAATAGGCCAGGCGCGGTGGCTCATGCCTGTAATCCTAGCACTCTGGGAGGCCAAGGTGGGCGGAATGTTCAAGGTCAGGAGTTCGAAACCAGCCTGAGCAAGAGCAAGACCCCCGTCTCTACTATAAATAGAAAGAAATTAATTGGCCAGCTAATATATATAGAAAAAATTAGCTGGGCATGGTGGCACATGCCTGTAGTCCCAGCTACTCAGGAGACTGAGGCAGGAGGATTGTTGAGCCCAGGAGATTGAGGTTGCTGTGAGCTAGGCTGACGCCACGGCACTCACTTTAGCCTGGGCAACAAAGTGAGATTCTGTTTCAAAAAAAATAAATAAATAAAATGACTTCTACCCCACCAAGCCTGTTTGATCCATCTCAGCAATGGCAGATAGCATTACCTACACCTTCCAGAAACTTGAGGCATTTTTGATTTGTCTTTCATTCCCGTATATCCAATCAAACAGCAAATCCTTTAATTTTTACCTTCAAAATGCATATTATACATTACTTCCCAGTCCACTGTCATTACTCTAGTCCAAGTGACCTGTTTTTTTAAATATATTAACTGCTTTATCGTGAGAAGTGACCTGTTTTTTATCTTGATCATTACAATTGTCTCTTGCCCTCTTCCAAACCATTTTTCACATAATAATGGCTCCCAAGCTTCTTACTAGGGCCTATGGCCTTGTGGTAATCTCTTAACTCCTTTTGCTCACTGGGGAACAATTGGCCTTCTCTCAATACCTCAAATACATCAAACACCTTCCTGCTCCACAGCCTTTGCATATGTTGTTCTGCCTGGAAGTTTTCCTCCTACTCTTAGCATGGCCCACTTTCTTTTCATCCTTCAGGTCTCAGCCTAAAAGTTAACTCCCCAACATCCTATTTAAAGCAGAATTCTCTTTGCTTCTTTTCTACCTTTTTTTCATGCTATGTGAATTAAATGTGGTTTTTTTCATTTATTTATTAATATATTGTCAAAATTCTACCTAGAAAGTTCCTTGAGGGCAGGGGCTGTGTCTGTTTTGCTCACCATCATATCCTTATTACTTGGCACATAGTGAGGGTGGAGCACATGGACAAGGAACAGTTCCACAAGAAGAGGAGGAGCACAAACTGATCAATGAGGAACTGTGAACTAAGCAGTGATACCAATTTCTATCTTTTGCACAATAAATTCCTATCTCCTGGCTTTATTCCCATTAGTTTACTAATTATTTTTTCTTCACTTATTTAAACTGAGTACTTAAATCGCTATTAGTAATTATTGCTGGTCTAAAAGATTAAACACTTGAATTGCCTAAATACATCCAATACAGAATCATACTTTCCTAACAAGGCTAGCTAACCCAATGTTTTCATAACAATTCCACCAACATTTACTAAGTGCTTACCATAAATGTTCAACATATTGCTAGGAGCAGAGAAATTGCTACCAAACATTATAGTGACAATGGGACAACAAACTAACCTTTCCCAAAAAACACTAAATGTCCTAAACATGAGGGCAACCTTTTATTTATTTATTTATTTTGAGACAGAGCCTCACTCCGTTGCCCAGGTTAGAGTGCCATGGCATCAGCCTAGCTCACAGCAACCTCAAACTCCTGGGCTCAAGCAATCCACCTGCCTCAGCCTCCCGAGTAGCTGGGACTACAGGCATGCATCACCATGCCCAGCTAATTTTTTCTATATATTTTTAGTTGGCCAATTAATTTCTTTCTATTTATAGTAGAGACGGGGGTCTTGCTCTTGCTCAGGTTGGTTTCGAACTCCCGACCTTGAGCAATCCTCCCGCCTCGGCCTCCCAGAGTGCTAGAATTACAGGTGTGAGCCACCGCGCCTGGCTGAGGGCAACCTTTTAGATTCTGAATTACATTAATGAAAGTAATATCCAGTCTTATCTTACAAAAACAATGACACAAAAATCTAATACTGAAAAGTTTTGTTTTTATTTCAAGATCAAATATTACAACAGGACATTTACATGTATTTATAAAAAAATGCAGCAGTTGAATTTATAGATCAGAGGTTTCCTTGAGTTTGGTCCCTCTCTCAGCACAGTGAGCTGATGTCTTCGAAAGACTTATCGCCCCACTCCCCTCCCTCCCCCCCCCCAACTGTCCCCTCCCCCCCTCCCCAATTCAAGTTGCAGTATTAATATAAAGCAACTGGGTACAACACAGCAAGAATATTCACAATTTGGTACAGCCAAAACCAGAGGATCACCAACTGAAAGATCCTCATTTTAGGAAGTATTTACCTATAGACTATATGTATCTATAGATATATCACACCCAATTATCTAAGCTTTCCCTGGTTTTACAGCAAGTGGAAGTTCCACTGAGTCTTAGCCAGCAGTTACAGCTCTGTTTTACCTAATGGCATGGTTGTTCTCCTCCTACAAATTTAAATTTTCAACCACCTCCACGTGTCTTCAAATTTAAGGATTTCCCTAGCACCTTTATTATCACTTACTAAAAATACAGGAGGGTCTCTAATGTCTTGAACAAAAAAATTTAGTGGATGGTCCAGTTGCCCCTTGCTCACTGGTCTCAAAGACATCTTCCCACTTTGGGGAAGAGCTGCAGAAACAAATATCTCCTAGCACCGTGGGATTAAATGCCCAGAAAACTGAGAACTCTATATGCATTTTAGGGAGCACTTGCCAGAAACACTACAATAGGAGCACTATCTCTGTCCATTATCTTCTTGGATACAGTAACAAAGATACATTATAGATTAAATTTAGAGCCTGTCCTGCATTAAGAATGCAAATCTCAGTAAGACCCACCCCCCACTTTGTCCACAATAAGCTGAGTACACAAACATCTCAGGGAATCTCTAAACACTGTTAGGAACTGCTTGAGAAAACACTTTAAAGCAAATATCCCAAGTTGACTTCACTCAAGCCCCAACCCACCCTCATCCCCATCCACAAACAAATTTCATTCCTTGATTAACCTCTCTGAATAAGATGGAAGTAAGGTTTGGAAAATGACATGAAAAATGTTTAAAAACACAATTAATGAAGACATGCCAGAATCGGACATCCCATATGATTTGAAATGCATTGTTCAAACTGAACTCATACAAAGCATGCACAGAGCTTACAAACACTCTCGAGAGTTTCCATGGAACAATCAATACCTATGTGAAAAAGGCAAGTGTTTAAAATAAAAGAAAAAAGAAAAAGACATGAGATGCTTAGAATTTGTTATCAAAAGGAAAACCATTCTGGCAAAAAAGATTCTTAGAGTGAAGAAAATTGTGTCTAACAGTTTCATGCCAAAGCTTGGATGGAAGCCCCTCAAAGTCTATCATCTTAGCTTCAACTGGTACTCATTACTCTTTATCTATTGACTAGAACACTACTTCACAGCTTTACCGTCTGTTTCCCACCCAAGTGTTTTAAATAGTCTTTCCAAACTGAAGGGACAAACCTAGGAAAATAACAAGGCCCAAGACCCCCAAATGTGTAAGATGAACAGCCAATACTACAAGCTTGCTACTCATTAACTGAAAAGTGGAGGTCATATACTATTTTTGCTCTAATCAGCAGGTAGAAGAGAATTTTCTGGTGGCAATGGTCACTCCATGTGAGGCTTAACTTAACAGGGCAATAAGTTATCAAAAAGTTGTTAAAAGCAAATGATTAGTGTCAGAAACCTATTTATATTTAGAATCATACCATTTATTCTATTGATATTTTCCATTATTAAGAACATAGAAGCTTTGAGAAAAGCATACTATAAAATCATTTTGTTGAAAACAGTATCTAATTGAGTATCAACAGTCTAATGGCATCAACTTGAAATGGATCCTGGTGACATGCCCTATAAAGCCAGCTACCTTGGTAGAAAAGGCAGAATGGCAGGGAATGGTTCCAGATCAAGAATCTCTCCTTTATTAGTTAAGATTCCCATAGTAAGTTTATAAAAAAGTAAATAAAAAAGATTCAATGAAGGGAGAATTCAATTCCAGGTCAGAATGATTTGAAATGTTTTCCATTTTACTTACCATGTCTAATAAATCAATGACTCATGGTAGCTCAGTTAGACTAATACCTTTTGATGGAGATAAAATACTACTTAGCTTGGCTATTTTTTCCATTTGAAAACCCAAGTGACTATAAGGGATATAAAATCTTAGGGCATTTTGATCTTTATATAATAAGGAAATACCATTGAACAGACAACAAAAACTTACTGTTTGTTGCCACAGAATTAAGTACAACAAGGTAACATATTTATAGATTAATATGTAATTTTCTTGGGCAAAATACTATCATTGGTATTTTCATCTCTAATCTTACAAGTAAATTTGATTATCTTTTGAAAATAACCTCATTACAGAAATGCTAAATTATGTTTAATAATTTATATTGGATTATCCAACTTTACTTTGAGATCATATGGCAAAGACGAGGCCTAGTACCAAAACTCATGTTTATGAGAATGGCTGAGAATCTAAGCAATACAACAGCAATCAGTATGCCAAAAAAAAAGGGGGAAGAGTGTCACAGATCTAGCCATTCTCTATTTGGAATAAGAGAATTCTCCTTAACTAGACAGAAAATGAGCTTAATAAATTAAAAGGATGTTTGCCTCATATTTTTCCCTTATTGATCTATAAAAAATGAAAAATATTACATACTAAGACATAAATGGAATTTCTTAAACATAACCAATTACATTAAAAATCATGACTATTTTCAGAGAATGAATGTTAAAAAATAAAGAATAGAAAATGGAGAAGTAGAAGTTAGGATTAAAAGGTTTTCTAATAAAGGTCTTATTATCACATCTAATAATCCAACCACTTAAGTTCACTTCACATGAGAAAACTACCAAGGCCATCATAATCTCTATTTAAAAAAAATACTCTTGATTCTAAATTGTCTCTCTAGTAGGACTGACATATTGGTGAGTCAAAAACCAAAATAACCCTCATTGAAATACCAAATCTCTATATAATAGGAGAAACCAATATGTTGGTACAGTATTCTGTTGGTTATTTGCACGTGTACTGTGCAACACTAAGCTTCATGGCAAGACAATAACTGAAATGATAAGCAAGGCAAACCAATGAAGCTGAATATTCATCATACACAGCTGTCTTTATTGTAGCCTATTCATCAAGGCTTGTATTATTTGAAGATTGCCATGGGTTGAGTTTTTCCTACCCTCATTACTTTCAAGTTTTAGTTTTACACAAGACATTACTTATTCATCAATCTGCACCCCATGATTTACTATTGAGTAGTTAAGTGATGATCAGAAAAGGTATGGTGGGGGTAATGTGGCAGTGAACAATGACACAATGAAGATACTCTAAGGGATAAGAAATATTTTTAAAAGTCAGCCTTGAGGTGGGTATGGTGGCTGGTGGGAAGTGGAGGTGGGAGGACCACTTGAGGCCAGGAGTTTGAGACCAGCCTGGAAAACACAGTGAGACTCCCACCTCTAAAATATAAAAAATAAAATAAAAAATTTAAAAGTCAGCCTAATCAGATCTTGAAAAAGTTGTTCCTGCCAAAACCAAGTGTGAATCCTACAACTTAACACAAATCAATTTCCCAACAATAGCTCAGCCAGTGAAGTACTTTAAGCACATGGGTAAAATAAAATTTAACTCCAGTTTCAGTGACATATTTGGTTCTCATTTACATTTTAGTCTTATTCAACAATGGTTAGGCACACATCATTAAGTTTGAAAATTACTGAATTGTTTAAAAGATCATTACTAGATCTATAACTATTATACTCTCCTTTTTGGAGATTTCAACCATTACAGTGAGGTTATATCAAGTGACTGGCCAAATTATACCTGGACGTAGAAAAAAAAAAAGCAAAGAAACTTATTAACAAATACACTTTTAATTAGCCTAGGGATAATATATAATAAAGGTAAAAGAGTAGAAACATAAAATTTTGGAGTGGAAAGAGACTTCACAGATAATCTAATTCAGTGGTCTACAATCTGTGGGTTCCTACAGACCCCTGCAAGGGGTAATTTTCCATGTATACATTTCCATTTTCTATATCTATGGAATTAATTATATTAATAGCCCCACAATTCCCTACCCATGCCAAATTTTAAAACTACAAGTTCTTTTATTTGAAAAGATTTAAAACTTTAGTCCAATTCTCTCATTTTTCAGATGAAGACCCCAAGACTCAGAGGAAGAAATAGAACCGACAGAGTAACAGTTAATCAGCAGAGCTGTTACCCAAGTGCACTAATACCCTCATATAGTGCCCATTCTAAATCTCATATATAATGTACTATACATTTAATTTGTACCTGGGTAGAGAAATTAAATCTAATCTAATTTTTCAGTTGCTAGTGGCTCCCTCTGGTATTTTTCCTAAGTGTACAAGTGAGATCTCTGCTAAGAATCTTTAGTCCTGGGGATCAATAATCCTTTCCTACTTTGACACTGGTTATACCTTATTGAAAAACTTCATGCCTTAAAGCTAATAGTTACAAAAGGTAGGGCTAAACAATATAAGTGAGTCAAAAGAAAATTTGAGCTACCATGTTTGCCACCTTTCAGACTTACATCTTTGTGAAGTCTTTCCTAACTAAAACCTACACTATTCTTTCCTTTTTCTAAACTTCTAATGTAATTATAGTTCGACCTTAGAAAGGTAAACATTTACATGTTCCCCAATTATCTCATCTGTAGTGTCTCCCTAACTGAATAAAATAGGCAGGAATCAGATCTAGATTTCAAAATATTTTTAACTTTGAATAAGGACTCAATAAATAATTGTTGATATACAAAGTTGAGGAAGATTTTAAAACATACACATACAGGGTTCAACAATTTGGTATGGATGGACACAGAAAAGACAATTGTATCTTTTCTGAAAAAAATGGTTGAAGATAAAAATCTTTTTTATCCTTTCCATTTATTCTTGGCAAATAATGCCACACATTTTCCTGTCACATTTTCATCAGTGCATCATTTTTAAAAGCAATTAGTAATCAGCCTTTTAAAATAATGGCATAAATAAGAATTTATAGGCATAGTGCAAATCCCACAAGGTTTATCTCAACTACTCCCCTTAGATTTAAGGAAACAAAACTAAATGATAATTTACACAGCAAAACAATGAATGGGAAGATAATCGTTACAGTAAATTGATTCCACTGCTGTAGAAGAATATAGTATGAAAGTTAAAATAGCATGAACTCGGGGTTCCAATTCTGATTTGCCACTTACTGCGATATCCTGAACAAGTTCTCTGCATTTGTTTTTTTCCTTATCTATCAAATGGGGAAAATATACACTTGTAGGGTTTTTAGAAAGATTAAAGGAGAAAATGCACATAAAGTACCTAGCACATGCCAGTTACTTAAAAGTAGTTCCCTGTTCTTCCCTCATTTGGCACTGATCTTTCTCTTCCCTTCTTCCTTTCTAAATCAAATTCAAAAACACTACGCCTCTCACTTTCTTCCTAGTTTTCATTCCATCTTCCTGTATTTTTCTCATCACTATCTTGTTCTTTTCCTATCTTTTAAACTCTCTTCCAAGCTGTTTCCAACACCTAATAAGGAATGATTTTTAACTAACATTATTGATCTCATTTAATCTATTCAATAAAACCTCTCCCCAAAGAGCAAAGGAATTTGCAGAAGAAATAAGGCAAACTGGAAGAAGTATACTCCATAAGTGGGTTAAGTTCTTGAGCAAGGCAATACTCCTTATTTATTCCTCCCACGTATAATCTGTAAGTTCTCCCCATGGGCCTCTATATCAAACCCAAGATAATTACACTCCTGCCTCAAAATGAAATGGAATCCTCTACCTCTCGTACTCTAAACATCCCAGTTGTATCTAAGTTGGATGAATGTATCATGTTGTCTCTTACTTAAATCACTTTATATATATTTAATCATCTCACAGTAACCCAAGTCAAAAAAGTCACACTGGTTTCTCATAAATGAATATGCAAGTGCTCAGGGAATCAAGAAGAACTACATTCTCTCATTAACGAACATGTCTCATGTTCTCTGGATATGTTTCATCAAGAGAAGATAGTAGGCAAGAGAATGAAATAGAGACCTACAGGAAAAATTCTTGACTTCACATTTTTTTTATCAATTGGGCTTTAGCTGTGACTTTGCTCGGAATGGAGACAGATGCCATCAGAGCACGAAGATGAGCATACCCTTACTTCTTACCCTGTGCCTCCCTTAATTTTTAGATTTCTGACCTGTCTACTACCAGCAAATTTTTTACCTTCCAGTGCACCTTTGATAGAATACAGCTCTATTCCTCAAACAGCAAGTATGTTATCCAACTTCAGAGATACAACTGAGGAATTCACATGAAAACCATATTTCCTCAATAAACTGAAACTGCTAGTTAAGCCTCGAGAGCCTATGAAAAGACACCAAAGTGGTACTCAGTCACCAATCTAAAGAGAGAACTTTGACTCAAGGTATAAATGAAACTGTAATTATATAAATATATTTATAAATATTTATACAATTATATACTTATACATAAGCACTTACATAGACTTAGAAAAAAATGTAAGAACATTAATTCAAAAGGACTCACTGAAGAATAAACAGAATTTTCCATGATTTCCTTGAGGATATAAATAACTCATTCTTTAGGGAGGGTCCCTCAAAATCCAACCTTTAGAAACCATATTCTGTAATTGTGTACTAGCAATACATAACATTTCCCTGTCCCCCCCCAAATCCCTTAGTTGCCAAGAGAACAATCTTAAAGTAGATGGGAACTTAAAGGTCTCTGTGCAATAGCAATTTATGTTCCTCAAGAAGAAGAATCAATCCAAATCCCCAATTGACAAAACAGGTAAATTCTATATTATGATTTTACAAGTTAAAGTTTTGATTTTGCCACCAGAATCATTACTGCCCTTTCAGAGGACTCTATTTTAAGCTCAAAATAAGAATTGAGCATACACTGAAACATATGTAAACGGTATTATACAGATTCAAGATGGCCTCTTCTAAATAATACTGAAAAAACCTTTCACTAACTACAATTTGAATGTGGCTTTTGCTGGCAGAAAAAATCTCACAACATCTAAAGATTATTGGTAAACATCACCACTACCCTTATTCATCTTTTCTTATGAATTGAGTTTAAAGATCTTCCCCTTTAGAGAAGCTTTCAGTTTTGATACCTTTTGAAAGAAAACAGCATGAGGAATTATGCTCATTTAGTCACCAGAGCCTTTTAGAGACTATTCCAACCAGGGGTAAAAATGAATCATTATTTCTAACCAAAGGATGTTGGTTAGCAACTCTCAGCTGCATGTTTTCTTTTTCCCCAGGGACATACCTAGTATGCCTTAAAGAACATAAGACAATCAATAACCATAGTGGTTATAATTATAAGCCATTGTTGTGCATGATTATTGACCAGCTGCCTTCCTATAGATCACCATGGACCCAGACAATGGAGGGGTCAAAGGAACAATATGCTGTACTGGCAAAAACAGGAAGCACCTTCCTATTCCAGTCACCACAATATGCTCACTAAATGTCCACTCAAGGACCAGCAGGATCAATATAATTAACAGAGTAATAATAAAACTGTCTCAGGCTAGGGCACTGAAAGCTACCCCATGCTACACACTCCACATTTAACACTCATTCTGCCAATAATAGATATCATGGAAATAATTCTTACAGATGGGAAGATGGGAATCCTTTGAAAAAAAATTTAAATATGATGATCAATAATGATAAGGGATGCTTTTTCCATGGAAACAAAAGCCTAGATACTTTGTTACGTGATATTTCCTACATGAAAAACAAAACAAAACAAAACTTGTTAGAGAACTACTTCTTCCTACTAAAAATGGGGACTTACAAAAAAGGGAGGTTGTTTTTATTCTGAATCTAGCCACTCTTTGCCAAAGGAATCTGGGGAGTAACTAACATTTGATCCCAAAAAAGTGCCGTGCAAGAGACCACTTATTGGAACACACATTTCCTGCTGCTAGTACTAGGAGAGGTCTTATCCTTACATTTGGTCACCAGATTAAGTAAAAAGGAAAGAAAGTTGGGGGTGAGAGAAGAAAACAGGAGAGGAAAGAGAAAAAAAGGGGGAGAAAGAGATTGATTATAGGAAAGAACAAGAAATAAAAGAAGGCAGGTGACTTGCTTGCCCAACTTTGGCTCTATGGTCCTATGAGCCAAAATGCATACTTAGTGATATGGTACCTCACAGGAAATGGGAAAAAGGGGGTAAGCTGAGAGAGGTCGGGCATGGTGTTAATTTCTTTCCTGTACAAAGACAGTCTCTTGAGGACAAAGGCCTGCCTCTTGTAACGTAATGTCATAGTCCAGATGAGATAGTTTCCTTCGAGGGAAGTTGGTGAGAAGTTCAAAACGTTCATTTGGATATCCTTTAGACTGGACATGTTTCACCAAAGCCTATGAAAAACAAGAGAAAGACAAATCTGTCAGATGGAAATAAAAGGAAAGGGTATATTAACTAATGAAACATATAACTTTTTCACCATATCAGATGAGATATTAAGTGTAAGTTATTGTTTAAAAAAACCAAAGCTTGTCCTTGTGAAGGGACCAATATAATCATTTCTGTGGGGACATGATAAATCTATATCTAATAACTTAGGTCCATTAAGTGATACTGAAATATGCAGGGTTATTACTGTGTCCTCAATAAACCCAATCACAGTTTATAAAATTACTATTCTGATTTTTAAACATTTTATCAGTTTTCCCTCCATCCTTTTATCAAGGAAGATATGTCTTTCATTCTACCTATGACCCATCTTGCCACCTATGCACTGAATCCCTTCTTGCCTTCTCGGAAACCAGACCACTACAGAATATGCCTTCTTTTACAGGTTTCTCCAACAACTCCCTCTCTACAGATGCTTTCCATCAGACTTAACATGCTCAGTCCCTCCAGTCACCTTTTTCCCTCTGACTACTGCATACTCTTCCCTCCAGCTTCACAACTAAACTTCTTAAAACAAAGTGGTCTATACTTGGCTGTTTCTACGGTCTCATCTCCATTCCTTTCCAAACACCATGCCAGGGAGATAATCTGAGTATTAGCACCAGCAACCAGACCCTACTTGCATTCTAGTAACACAGTTGTAACAATCAACCTAATTATCTCCAGCCCCAGCTAATGGCCAGGTATGCCTGACCCAAGGGGGATTCATTCATAGCTAAACTAAGCTAGTCAGTCTCATTCTCTTTCCCAGCTTTTGAAAAACAGTGAGAAAGCCCAATGGCTGTGGACTTTAGATGAACAAGCCCTCAGCATCACCACGATGGACCATGTGCAAGCTGAGGAAGAAAGAAGAGCCCCAGTATACAGAAAGGAATGGTGTGAACCAGAGAATCACAAGAGAAAGCCTACAGGCCCCATAAGAAAAACGTATCAAAAAACAGCCTTGGTTCTTAGCCACTTGGCAGTTTTAGCTACCAGAAAACCCAACAGCCCACTATACTCTTCAAGTAACCTCAATCCTCCTTTTTCAGAAGTAATAATTTCAGTTGGGTTTCTATTCCATACAGGTATGGAACAGAAAAGCCTTGACTGGAACATACCCTATGTGACTTGCCTAAGATAATTTGGGAAGGAAATAAATTAGAATTAAGATTTCCCAGGCTGGGCGCAGTGGCTCAAGCCTGTAATCCTAGCTCTCTGGGAGGCCGAGGTGGGCGGATCCTTTGAGCTCAGGAGTTCGAGACCAGCCTGAGCAAGAGCGAGACCCCATCTCTACCATAAATAGAAAGAAATTAATTGGCCAACTAATATATAGAGAAAAAATTAGCCGGGCATGGTGGCACATGCCTGTGGTCCCAGCTACTCGGGAGGCTGAGGCAGCAGGATTGCTTGAGCCCAGGAGTTTGAGGTTGCTGTGAGCTAGGCTGATGCCACGGCACTCACTCTAGACTGGGCAATAAAGTGAGACTCTGTCTCAA